>OZ021732.1:3525000-3612500 GCA_963978545.1 Linyphia triangularis
GCTGACGGCGCCAGGTAATCTGAAAACAACCAACCAACGAAACGGTATAGTGGTTAGCGTGCTAGCTTCTGGACCGCGAGGTTGCAGGTTCGAGTCCCGTGTTAGGCATGGGTGTTTGTAAATGTATGTTGGCTTGTCTAATGACGAATGTTTCGGCGCATTATAGCCCTCGTGTTGCTGACGGCGCCAGATAATCTGAAAACAACCAACCAACTTGCCGACCAAACGGTATAGTGGTTAGCGTGCTAGCTTCTGGACCGCGAGGTTGCAGGTTCGAGTCCCGTGTTAGGGGCATGGGTGTTTGTAAATGTATGTTGGCTTGTCTAATGACGAATGTTTCGGCGCATTATAGCCCTCGTGTTGCTGACGGCGCCAGATAATCTGAAAACAACCAAACGTCCATTTATACACGAGTTTTAATTAAAATTCGAAAAACAGCAGTTCCCTTCATTGAAAGAATGTTATCTTTAAGAAATACAATCAATATACTGTCCTTTTTTATCTTTGGGGGTTATAGAAGCACACAAATAGAAATAATAATAAACTTTTCAAATTGTATTTTAATATGTGTCAATATGGCTTTGCCTCCCAGTGAACATAGTCTCGTTTTCACAGAAATCGGAAGTTTTTTCAGACATGTAGGGTGTGTAGTGAGTTTTCTAAAAAAATTGGTAGGAATTTCAGGGATAATTCCAAAATTTTTAGAAATATTTCTTTTAAAATTGCCAAAGTTGTTTTCAAAGCATATTTCAATCAACTGCCAATTTTCAAAAAAAATTAATAATTAATATCTTACAAACGATTTTCTTTTCTGAAGGATTATCTGGTGTTTTTTTGTTTATTTTTTTTGCAGACTTTGGAGGAAAATCGTGAGAATTTCGAGTTTTTAAATTATTTTTTGGGGGGAATTATTGAAAAATTTAAGTACAATTTCAGAGAGAAAAAACTTTTTTAGGAATTTTAGGGCGAATGCAATCCCTAGACATGTGCAATGCTTACTTATTTTCAAGTATAAAATTGGTTAATATTGTAGTAATATATATTCCATGTTGTTTACATACGTAAGGATAGCTTTAAAATTAGCAACGGGTTTGTTGTTTACATACGTAAGGATAGCTTTAAAATTAGCAACGGTTGGTTGGTTGGTTGAACCCCCAAGCAGCGGGTTTGCTGTTTACATACGTAAGGATGTTGCCATTCATATATTCAAAATCATTGGGGCTTTGTAGTAGCTTAATGATGAAAAATATTGAAATTTAACTAATTAATAAAGTGTTAATAAATTAGTTTGGCAAATCTACAGCTTATTTCCTTTAAAATGACACCTTGATCATTGAAATTGGTTGAGCAGTTTAGGCGGACGGACTAACTCCAAAAAACGTATTGCCTATTAAATATATAGACTAGGGGACTTCGCCCCCTGCTCGCTGACGCTCGCCAACCCCCAAACACCTCGCTGCGCTCGGATTGAGCGGCTTTGCCGCTCGAATTTGTGGTTAAAACATCTTGCTGCGCTCGAATAGATTTGCCAGCCATAAAAAATGTAACGAAATTTTTATAAATTTAATGTAAGGCCTAATAGAGAAAACACCCAAATTGCAAGTTTCATAATAGAAAGTTAAATATACTATCCGCCAACATTCTGACTTAAAACTTCATTAGTTATGCCCTTACATTGAAGTCCCAATATCTTTTATTTATTCTGATAAGTCGCCCTGTTAGAGAACGACGTCCAACGCGAGGCATTTTCTGGATAGAAATACTTCAAAATAATAATTACTCTAATACAAAAATGCTTCAGAAAAACAGAAAAAATCAACTTTGAAACGAAGAGTTTAAAAAGAGCTTTAAATTTAGCAACGGGTTTGTTGCTTACATACGTAAGGATAGCTTTAAAATTAGCAACGGTTGGTTGGTTGGTTGAACCCCCGAGCAGCGGGTTTGTTTACTTAAGGATGTTGCCATTCTTATATTCAAAATCATTGAGGCTTTGTAGTAGCTTAATGATGAAAAATATTGAAATTTAACTAATTAATAAAGTGTTAATAAATTACTTTGGCACGTTTTGGCAAATCTACAGCTTATTTCCTTTAAAATGACACCTTGATCATTGAAATCGGTTGAGCAGTTTAGGCGGACGGACTAACTCCAAGAAACGTATTGCCTATTAAATATATAGATATAAAAAAAAAAAATACCATCTTGAGTGTGACGAAAACCAAGTTGATCCCAAGCGTCTTTGGCTTTGCAACGGAACACATGTACCCCTTGTAGTTGAAGCAATAATTGTGCAGCAAGACGCTCTCGAACCATCTGTTCTCCACGGCGCTTACGAGGACAGTCTGCCTGTATATCTTGGACATCCCCTCGCAGGCAGCGAGTCGCACGCGTGAGAAATCGCATCCGTGACTCTCCTTCGGCAAGAGGTTGAAGTGCTTCAGCACATGCGTGAGATGGACCAGATTTTGGAGGTACAGGATGTCTACCCGATCAAGGATAAGAACCTAGTTGATTGAAGACAATATTAAATGTAATGTATGGATCAGAAAATGGATGGTACAAATTAACTTGCTTAAGAGGCAGTCCTATAGACTGAGAGGCGACTGCAATTTTTGGACCCCATCGAACATCATTCTGATTTTTTTTATAGAAATTAGAGAAGAGTGAGTAGATTACGAATCCACTGGTCTGCCGTGGCAAAAATGGCCGAAATTGGTCAAAAATCGACTTTTAATAAGTCGAACTAAATCCAATTGCCATATGAGCCATAACTTGCCAAATAATGAGCATTTTTTTTTTATTAGGTAACCCTCGCTCGTTAATGACCAATTAAGAAGGTTGCAGACTATTCAGATATCTGGCGACGGTCTACTTGCATCTATTAAAAGGGAGCCGAGTTGGCGATAAGCATTACGTCACGGATGACGTAACTGATGTCGCCAATTTGGCTTACTTTTAAAAGATACAAATTTTCCAAGCCAGAGATCAAAAATCGTTTGAGCTTTTTCTCATTGAAAATCCAAATGCAGGGTTGCCAGACGAATAAGTTTGTTCTATTTTTGGCAAGTTACGACATATTTGGCAATCGGATTTTAGTTCAACTCATTCCAAGTCGATTTTTGATCAGTTTCGGCCATTTTTGCCAAGGCAGACAAGTGGATTCCTTATCTACTCACTTTTCTCCAATCTCTATAAAAAATTCAGAATGATGTTCGATGAGGTCCAAAAATTGCAGTCGCCTCTCGAACTACCAGTACAAATTATTCTCTATACTCGCTACGTTACAATCCTCTAGCCCACTGCATTTAGAAACTACTTCCTATAAAAGCTTGAAATTTGGCGAGTAGGTACAAAAATAACCACTTAAAAAAATGACATATAAATTGTTTTCATTTAATGTCTATTCATTATAAATGAAAACTAAAATAGCAAAAGATAAAACTAGGTGGAGCCACTGCATATGCATTGACGTAAGGATTTCAGATACAAAATAAAATATATTGGACACCATTTTCGAGTTATTAATTTATGTCGTTTCATTAAGTGATCATCTTTTTACCTACTCACCAAATGTCAAGGTTTTGTACAAAGTTGTTTCAAAATGAACCGGGCTAATAGATTGTAATATAGTGAGGAGTATAGGAAATGATCCGCACTAGGAGTCCCTCTTAAATGATTTCATTTTTTTTCAAATGTTATACAGATTTATTACTCTTAAAGCGTATGAGCTTTTTCTGCGGTCGCTGGAGATCGATTACGAGACCTTTGGTTTGGCAGCCAGATACTCTACCACTATACTACCCAATTTGAGCTCACTCTACAATTATAGGGTAATCGGTTGCTACAGCATATTCAGTGAGCTCAATTCATCCTGTCTTCTAGCATAGATAAAAGAGATCTCTGGTGTCTAAAAATTGTATCTGTTATTTGTACACGAGACCACCACATAGCCCCTTCCCAGGGAGTCGCAAAGGGACGAACGATTGAGCAGTGAGTCGCCAAAGATGCCATGATGATTGTGTGGTAGTCACGTAATATTTTTCAGAAAGTGCCAATAGATGGCAGCATGATTCAGTTGCCCGATAGTCACCAATAAAGGTTATGAGCTTTTTCTGTGGTCGGTGGGGAATGATCGCGAGAAATTTGGTTTCCCACCCAGATACTTTATTGCCAGACAAAAGAGTGTGAATTGAGCTGAATTCTGAAGAAAATGAGTGTGTGAATAAAAACGGTCTAATGTTGAAATGAGCAGCACTGAATATTAATTACGGGACTCAGTGTTAGAAAAATGTTTATTATACAAGTAGCTGTGCATGGGCAGTTAGTAGTAAATGATTCAGATAAAAATAAGAGAATACACACTTTGAAAGTGTGAATTGATGTCAATAATAAAATGAGAATGTTATTACATATATAAAACCTTTTGCGATGATAGAAAATAATTTAGAACAATAGGGTTCTCAGTTTTGGATATTTTACACACACTGCTAATTTTGCAATTGGATGACACAAATTTAATTTAAAAGTTTTATAACCTTAATTTTTTTTTCTTTCAAAAACATGGTTACCTTAGTCCTCTCATGACAATAAAAAACTAAACCCTGTGAAACAATATTTGCTACGATGTTTAAAGAACAACACAGAGGAAAGAGTGGTGTGGAGAAATACCTTATAAGGTCAGAAAGGGCATTTTCAAAAAATTTAAATGAATAAAATTACTTACAATTATTTTAATAAAAAACTTAACAGTCTAATAAATATTACAATTTGTGGTGAATGGTATAAAGCCAAAAAGCCAGGACACTCCCTATCTCTTCCTTGTGATACCAATACCCGTCTGTCCCTACTTGCCTTAAAGGCCTAACATATTCTGGAGGGAGCAAAAATTTTCCTCTTTGCCCTAAATGCCAAAAAGAACAGGCATCACCTCAGCACATTTTGGACTGGACTGGGAGGACATTTATAACTGTCCACAACTAGTGTCAGACTTCATTAATGTCAATGGCTTCACTGATATTGTCTGACTTAGTCAGACAAAAGGGAGATTAGAAACAACAACAACAACACAATTTGTGGTAATTACTTATTTATTGCAGGGGCATAGTGAGTTTTCTAAAAAATTTAGGTAGGAATTTTAGTGATAATTCCAAACATTTCAAAGATAATTTCCAAAATTTTAGGGATAATTCCAAACATTTCAAGGATAATTCCCAAAATTTTAGGGATAATTCCTAAAACTTTAGGGATAATTCCTAAAACTTTAGGGATAATTCCAAACATTTCAAGTATAATTCCCCAAATTTTAGGGATAATTACAAACATTTCAAGGATAATTCCCAAAATTTTAGGGATAATTCCAAAAACTTTAGGGATAATTTCAAACATTTCAAGTATAATTCCCTAAATTTTAGGGATAATTCCTAACATTTAAAGGATAATTCCCAAAATTTTAGGGATAATTCCAAACATTTCAAGGATAATTCCCAAAATTTTAGGGATAATTCCTAAAACTTTAGGGATAATTCCTAAAACTTTAGGGATAATTCCAAACATTTCAAGTATAATTCCCCAAATTTTAGGGATAATTACAAACATTTCAAGGATAATTCCCAAAATTTTAGGGATAATTCCAAAAACTTTAGGGATAATTTCAAACATTTCAAGTATAATTCCCTAAATTTTAGGGATAATTCCTAACATTTAAAGGATAATTCCCAAAATTTTAGGGATAATTCCAAACATTTCAAGGATAATTCCCAAAATTTTAGGGATAATTCCTAAAACTTTAGGGATAATTCCTAAAACTTTAGGGATAATTCCAAACATTTCAAGTATAATTCCCCAAATTTTAGGGATAATTACAAACATTTCAAGGATAATTCCCAAAATTTTAGGGATAATTCCAAAAACTTTAGGGATAATTCCAAACATTTCAAGTATAATTCCCTAAATTTTAGGGATAATTCCAAACATTTAAAGGATAATTCCCAAAATTTTAGGGATAATTCGAAACATTTCAAGGATAATTCCCAAAATTTTAGGGATAATTCCTAAAACTTTAGGGATAATTCCAAATATTCCAAGTATAATTCCCCAAATTTTAGGGATAATTCCAAACATTTCAATTATAATTCCCAAAATTTTAGGGATAATTCCAAAAACTTTAGAGATAATTCCAAACATTTCAAGTATAATTTCCCAAATTTTAGGGATAATTCCTAACATTTAAAGGATAATTCCCAAAATTTTAGGGATAATTCCAAACATTTAAAGGATAATTCCCAAAATTTTAGGGATAATTCCTAAAACTTTAGGGATAATTCCAAACATTTCAAGTATAATTCCCCAAATTTTAGGGATAATTCCAAACATTTCAATTATAATTCCCAAAATTTTAGGGATAATTCCAAAAACTTTAGAGATAATTCCAAACATTTCAAGTATAATTCTCCAAATTTTAGGGATAATTACAAACATTTCAAGGATAATTCCCAAAATTTTAGGGATAATTCCTACAACTTTAGGGATAATTCCAAACATTTCAAGTATAATTCCCCAAATTTTAGGGATAATTCCAAACATTTCAAGGATAATTCCCAAAATTTTATGGATAATTCCAAACATTTCAAGTATAATTGCCCAAATTTTAGGGATAACTCAAAAACATTTAGGTATATTACTTTTGACGCTAATATAGGCTCCCTACAGACATATTACAGGGTGTCCACAGAAAAGTTATTTTAAAATTCCCTGATATTTCCCTGATTATTCCCTGTAACACTCAATTTTTTCCCTGATTATAAGTTATCGACAAAATATATATAAATAATAAACTTTCAAGTAAAAGAACATTCAAATTCACCATCATAAAGAAAATTATGATGCATATACTGTTTAACTTTACACATTTATGACGCAAATACCAAATTGCTTCATTTAGTGTAGTGTGTGTATATACCTGCACTGTGCATGTGCAATTATACTTTAAAATCACACTTTTTTTTTTTTTTTTCATTACAAACTAATCTCAAGAAAAGATGACTCTAGTATTAAATTTCAGATTTAATAAGCTGTTTTCTTAAGTAAAATTTTAAAAATAAAGACAAACCATTAATCATGTCAAAATGGATCAAACACACACTTACATTTAACAAATACTCTATATATTATATTGTTGCGTTATATGGGTTCGAAAGATTTGACGCCAAAGCAGATCAAAACTTGCAGAAATTTATTCCAAAATAACTCTTCACAGTTCTCTTACAGCTCCAGAACTTCTCGTTCTAGTAGACACAATACAGCTCTTTTTCACCACAATCGAGCACAAAACAGCAGTTAAAAACTTGACAAACAACTGCTAAATCGCCGCAAAAGACAATGCAAAACAGTTCGCTTTAGAATGCTCAGTATCTCCAGTCAACTAACTCAGTGACTCAAAATTCAAGAACTAACTTCAGTCAACTATCGGACTCAGTTAACAACTAGCTCAGTGACTCAAAATCAGTCAACTAACTAACCCTACTCACGGCCGTCCTTATATAGGAGTGGGGGAACTTTCGTGAATATTCCAGAGATAGACATTTGGAGAACTTTCCAGATTGTAGTCGAAAAGTCCTTATACATGTACATGGGATACATGTACCCATACATGTACCGAAAATACCATAGGCGGAAGCAATCACATCCCTGCATTAAGGCAACAATCGGCAAAAATTACCATCACACCAAAGTAAATATCAACGTTAGCATCCAATATATCGATGGAAATCGCTGAAATAGAAGCGATTGTATCGACGTCACAATCTACGAAATTGACAATCACAAGCGTAAATCTCGGCGATATAAACAACTATTGAGGAGCAAACCTTAAAATAGTGATTAATAGGAACTAAAATGAACATCACAAGAATGTTAATCTCGGTCTCCCTTCTTAGCAGCTAAAATCTCGGCAATAACTAGCTTAACATCAGAGTAATGTTCGGCGAAACTAACCACCACACACCAGCATAAATAACAGCGATAGATGCTGGCAATCAGCAAGAAAAATGGTCATTACATCACAAGTTTAGGGAAGTCTGAAAGTATGTTTGTTCCTTTGTTGTCAGACAAGCAAGTAAACCCAATGAAATTGTAATGCAGTTTTGAATCCGTCTCAGGAATGATGGAAATTTCAACAACAAAAAAAAAAACAACAAAAAATGCTGACATCTAAAAAAGCAGAACTGTACCATGGCTGACAGGTGCAATCTCTGAAATAGCGTCAGGGACACATCACGAAAATGAGCAGCATGCAGGAACGTGTTTCTTGCCCTCTATAATCACGAAAATATCGGCCATTTTACCATCGTAACATTCAGAAAAATGACCATCAAATATCAACGTAAATAATGCCGATAGACTACTATAATATAAGAGAAAAATGAGGAAGAAATGTAGTCATTCTATCGGCGATTTGAGGCAAATCTGAACGCAAGCAGGTTCAGTGATTGTCAGGAAATTTTAATGCGAAAAGTTACGTGGTCGGTCTTGCGGTCCGAATTTTCGACGTTTTCTTTTCTTTTTTTTTAAACTTTTTCTAGTTTTTTTTCAAATTGATTTTTGTATTTTTGGTGGCAGTGTATCTTTAATTGTCAAAATCTAAAAGTTTCATTTTAATTTCGGAAAATTCCTTTAAACTTTTTGACAAAATCCCTGATAATTCCCTGATTTTTCCCGAAATACCGAATTCCCTGACTTTTCCCGATATTCCCGGTTTTCCCGATCTGTGGACACCCTGTATTATCTTCAAAGCTTGTTTCAATACAGACAAAAATATACCAATTTTAAAAAAATTGAACTTCAAACAACTTTTTTATATAATTAAACAACTATATCATTTTGACAAAAATACGAATTTAATTAAATCCACTTTTCTCGTCTGGAAGAATATCAGCGCTTTTTTGCAGATTTTGAGGAGGGGGAAGAAAAAAATCGAAGAATTTTCAGGTTTTTTTTTTTTTTTTTTTTTTTTTTAAGGAATCATCAAAACAAGTTTAAATACAATTTTAGGGACAAACAAAAAGTTAAGGTGTATTGGGGTGAATGGGACCCTGTTATTGTAGTAAACACTAATAACAACCCACCTCCACTGATGAAAGGAAATCAAAGTCTCTGTCCCGCTCCCCTTCCGAACCAACGATCTGCCTCAGTCCGAGAGGAGACGCAAGGATGAGGTCCGACTTGTAAAACTCCGAGTACAAAGCGACGCTCTTGTTCTTGACACTGATGCCAATCTTGAAGTCCTCGTCAATGTTTCCCTCGAAGGTCTGTTCGAATTCTTGGGGTTTGGGCTTGGCTCGGTGTCGCTTGGGCGGGGGTCCGTACTCGCTCTCAAAGCGCCTGAAGAGAGGGAATAAATGATGATTAGAGAAGGGATAAGATATTTAGTAATAATATTAATGGAAATACAGGGTGTCCAGCTTATCAAATGCCTGTTTTGAATGTACAAAATCATTTGGATGAAAATGCAGCTCGCATACCTTAAATAGAAGATACAAATTTCTAAACAACTCTATAGAATTTTTAACAAAACTTTATAATGAAATAAGAAAAAGTTTCCACGTTAAATTTTTATTTTATGTTGGTCATTTTTAAGGATTAGTAAAGATTGTGTAAAACTTCCAAGTACGGTATGAATTCTGCACCAAGAATTTTCATAAAACAGTGTCAAATGATATCAACCATAGGTTGTTTACTTGTCATTAAAAAAAAAAAAAATGACGGCGGCTGCCTTTGTTGGCGAAAATCACTTTCACATAGAATTCGTCCGTACTGGGAATTTGAACCAAAACCCAAATGTAGCTGACACTAATAATAAAAAAAAGTCTTGAATATGCCTGACTTATCAAGAGTATTAAAAATTTAATCTATAATGAAAGTATGTAAGTTTTTATTAAAGTACTTTAAAATTGCATTTAGGGAACAATTGAGTATCAATTCTAATTAATCTATTTTTTAAAATCATAAGTAAAGTTTCGCAAAAACATAAATACCATACATGTTAGCACACTAATCAGTCACGGCTTGTTTGTTTATTTGTCCCAACCCTTACACTACAGATCTTAATTAACCAATTAATGCATTATCATTAGTAGATTTTCATAAAACTTAACACAAATACCACACCAACATATACCAAATTCCTTTTCTATCATTTTCATCGTAACCCTTATCGCCAACCACAATCTTGATATATGGCGTGCTGCGAAGGACTCCACAATTTTAAAACAACTCAAAAACAAAGATCGATAGATTGGTTGGTTGTATGGATTTTTAATGGCACAAGACAGGGTTCCCACTCAAATTACAGAATGAAAATCAATGACTTTTCAATGACTTTCAAAGACCAAACTAATGTTTTTAAGGACCTTTGAAAATTTGTTTTTAGGCATCATGTCTATATATAAATTTTTAATTAAGTATATTCTACCCAAAAAAGTTACAAGTTGGTGGATGCGTAATACAAATATGTCAGAGAATTCCAATATGATGCAGATACGTGGCAGTCGCGTGGGAATAGCAAGTCCGAGTTGTATTTTTATAATCTGCAAAAATTAAGGACTTTTAAGGACCTCTAAGCATTTTCAAGGACTTTTAAGCACCTCTAAGCATTTTCAAGGCCTTGAAAACAAGTTCAAAAATATTAAGCACTTCTAATGACTTTCAATGACCGTGGGAACCCTGACAAGAGCCAGGATTGGATATGCTGCGCCAAACATACTGACTTTTACGATTCTATAAAGGCATTACAGTATCTATTGATGCGGTTTGTTGAGGGCTTTAAAGATTTCTCAACTATGCACAGTGAAAATGACTTCTTTTGGAAAAGATTTAGAGACGTTTAAAAGTACAAAATTTATTTACAATAAAAGAAATAACTTGCAATTGGCTAATCATTCCTGTGCGACCCGCACACTAGATCGAGTTACTTCATGCCGATAAGGCATGGAAAAGAAAAAGGAAAGCGCCAAAGAGTACACGATCCATACAGTATAAATACTTGAATCCACGGTCACATGACCGGGTAACAAAAATTAGCATAAGAAAATTAGATCACTCTAACACACCAGTTTCAAAACTCAAAATACAACTCGGATCAAATCAAGTCAAGTCACAAACTTACAAAGTAAGTGAAGTGAATTCATCCGATCCGACTTGTTGATATGTCGTCAAAACATCGGTAAAATACCGGGAAAAATTTAACGTGAGATATAAATGGAACCGCACAAAAAAGTAAGTTTATAATTTATAAAAAACCTCCGTGCATTTCCCAACATCTATTCAAAAAGAATCAAGTCAAATTAGGTTAATAAAAACCAATGTTATGCAGAAACGAAAACAAATTCGGATGTGGTTCGTCTGAAAGTAAATCCTTTAATGTTAAATTAGTAGTACCGAAGTGGTTTAGTCTAGATATATGAAAATTTGGACAGACACATAAAATATGATTAACAGATAAAAGGCAACTACACTGAGGCAACTACTGTGAGCAAGTCGGTGCTGGTTCATTACATAAAAGATACTTGTGTCTAAAGCGTGTATGACCTATTCCGAGTCTCGTCAAAATAACATCCTTGCGTCTGTTTAAAAGTGTTGGTTTAAAAGTTTTAATGGATGGTTTGATTGAAAACAGTTTATTATGTATCTGTTTCTTCTATTGCAGCTCCCACACCTTTTCTTGAGTTTGTTTTATTGCGTGTTTCGCATCACTTAGTGGGACAAATTTGTCTGATACAAAGCGAATGTTTTTCGCTGCAAAGTCAGCGAGATCATTTCAATGTATGCCAACATGGCCTGGTATCCAAAGATAGATAGAAGAATGAAATACAAAATAAAGTTACTTTGAAAGCTGTAAAAATCTTCTACTAAATTTTGAAAATTAGAAACAAATGCTGCCAATAGGTGGCACTGCGTACCGTAGTTCTTATGAATAAAGAGTGCTTTGAAGCTCAGAGCTTAATCTTTGGACAGTTCAACTGTTAAAACATGAAAGGAAGTTAGCGTGATTGCAGAGGACAAATTTATAACATACTTCTAGAACTTAACAACTACACCGCCATCTGTGGACAACATTTGTAACTAATTTTGAAACTTCTGTTTCAGATTTTCACAACTTTTAAAATAACTCTACTTCTTGTTTCATACTTCTATCAATCTTTGTTTTTGAGTTAGTTAATTTTAAAATCAGGGAATCTTTTGCTGGACACTCTGTATTAGCAGAGATTTTAATTTTATTTTAATAATAATTTTAATTTTAAGTTTGATTTATAAATATGATACAAAAAAGTTGAGAATGGACATCAGAAAAAAATTAAACTATTACTTCATTTCAAATTATTTTTATAAAAAATGAAATATAGTATGAAATGCCAGAAACACTTGTACAATTGATTTATACAAATAAATATACCATAACCCTCATGTACTTCATAGTTTGCTTCAACAATTGCTCATATACAGCAGAAGACATACAAGGAAGCTTTGAGTGTTGTTTCTTGTGAATGGGGGTGACTCTATCGAGTACCAGCACCGCGACTGAAGTCTATTGTACTTGTTTCTTACTTATAGAGCATAAAAATAACTTTCAATTTAGTGACAGAAATACAATGAAATGCCGGAAACACTCGTACAATTGATTTATACAAATAAATATACCATAACCCTCATGTACTTCATAGTTTGCTTCAACAATTGCTCATATACAGCAGAAGACATACAAGGAAGCTTTGAGTGTTGTTTCTTGTGAATGGGGGTGACTCTATCGAGTACCAGCACCGCGACTGAAGTCTATTGTACTTGTTTCTTACTTATAGAGCATAAAAATAACTTTCAATTTAGTGACAGAAATACAATGAAATGCCGGAAACACTCGTACAATTGATTTATACAAATAAATATACCATAACCCTCATGTACTTCATAGTTTGCTTCAACAATTGCTCATATACAGCAGAAGACATACAAGGAAGCTTTGAGTGTTGTTTCTTGTGAATGGGGGTGACTCTATCGAGTACCAGCACCGCGACTGAAGTCTATTGTACTTGTTTCTTACTTATAGAGCATAAAAATAACTTTCAATTTAGTGACAGAAATACAATGAAATGCCGGAAACACTCGTACAATTGATTTATACAAATAAATATACCATAACCCTCATGTACTTCATAGTTTGCTTCAACAATTGCTCATATACAGCAGAAGACATACAAGGAAGCTTTGAGTGTTGTTTCTTGTGAATGGGGGTGACTCTATCGAGTACCAGCACCGCGACTGAAGTCTATTGTACTTGTTTCTTACTTATAGAGCATAAAAATAACTTTCAATTTAGTGACAGAAATACAATGAAATGCCGGAAACACTCGTACAATTGATTTATACAAATAAATATACCATAACCCTCATGTACTTCATAGTTTGCTTCAACAATTGCTCATATACAGCAGAAGACATACAAGGAAGCTTTGAGTGTTGTTTCTTGTGAATGGGGGTGACTCTATCGAGTACCAGCACCGCGACTGAAGTCTATTGTACTTGTTTCTTACTTATAGAGCATAAAAATAACTTTCAATTTAGTGACAGAAATACAATGAAATGCCGGAAACACTCGTACAATTGATTTATACAAATAAATATACCATAACCCTCATGTACTTCATAGTTTGCTTCAACAATTGCTCATATACAGCAGAAGACATACAAGGAAGCTTTGAGTGTTGTTTCTTGTGAATGGGGGTGACTCTATCGAGTACCAGCACCGCGACTGAAGTCTATTGTACTTGTTTCTTACTTATAGAGCATAAAAATAACTTTCAATTTAGTGACAGAAATACAATGAAATGCCGGAAAAACTTGGACAATTGATTTATACAAATAAATATACCATAACCCTCATGTACTTCATAGTTTGCTTCAACAATTGCTCATATACAGCAGAAGACATACAAGGAAGCTTTGAGTGTTGTTTCTTGTGAATGGGGGTGACTCTATCGAGTACCAGCACCGCGACTGAAGTCTATTGTACTTGTTTCTTACTTATAGAGCATAAAAATAACTTTCAATTTAGTGACAGAAATACAATGAAATGCCGGAAAAACTTGGACAATTGATTTATACAAATAAATATACCATAACCCTCATGTACTTCATAGTTTGCTTCAACAATTGCTCATATACAGCAGAAGACATACAAGGAAGCTTTGAGTGTTGTTTCTTGTGAATGGGGGTGACTCTATCGAGTACCAGCACCGCGACTGAAGTCTATTGTACTTGTTTCTTACTTATAGAGCATAAAAATAACTTTCAATTTAGTGACAGAAATACAATGAAATGCCGGAAACACTCGTACAATTGATTTATACAAATAAATATACCATAACCCTCATGTACTTCATAGTTTGCTTCAACAATTGCTCATATACAGCAGAAGACATACAAGGAAGCTTTGAGTGTTGTTTCTTGTGAATGGGGGTGACTCTATCGAGTACCAGCACCGCGACTGAAGTCTATTGTACTTGTTTCTTACTTATAGAGCATAAAAATAACTTTCAATTTAGTGACAGAAATACAATGAAATGCCGGAAAAACTTGGACAATTGATTTATACAAATAAATATACCATAACCCTCATGTACTTCATAGTTTGCTTCAACAATTGCTCATATACAGCAGAAGACATACAAGGAAGCTTTGAGTGTTGTTTCTTGTGAATGGGGGTGACTCTATCGAGTACCAGCACCGCGACTGAAGTCTATTGTACTTGTTTCTTACTTATAGAGCATAAAAATAACTTTCAATTTAGTGACAGAAATACAATGAAATGCCGGAAAAACTTGGACAATTGATTTATACAAATAAATATACCATAACCCTCATGTACTTCATAGTTTGCTTCAACAATTGCTCATATACAGCAGAAGACATACAAGGAAGCTTTGAGTGTTGTTTCTTGTGAATGGGGGTGACTCTATCGAGTACCAGCACCGCGACTGAAGTCTATTGTACTTGTTTCTTACTTATAGAGCATAAAAATAACTTTCAATTTAGTGACAGAAATACAATGAAATGCCGGAAACACTCGTACAATTGATTTATACAAATAAATATACCATAACCCTCATGTACTTCATAGTTTGCTTCAACAATTGCTCATATACAGCAGAAGACATACAAGGAAGCTTTGAGTGTTGTTTCTTGTGAATGGGGGTGACTCTATCGAGTACCAGCACCGCGACTGAAGTCTATTGTACTTGTTTCTTACTTATAGAGCATAAAAATAACTTTCAATTTAGTGACAGAAATACAATGAAATGCCGGAAAAACTTGGACAATTGATTTATACAAATAAATATACCATAACCCTCATGTACTTCATAGTTTGCTTCAACAATTGCTCATATACAGCAGAAGACATACAAGGAAGCTTTGAGTGTTGTTTCTTGTGAATGGGGGTGACTCTATCGAGTACCAGCACCGCGACTGAAGTCTATTGTACTTGTTTCTTACTTATAGAGCATAAAAATAACTTTCAATTTAGTGACAGAAATACAATGAAATGCCGGAAAAACTTGCACAACCGATTTAAGCAAATAAACATACCATAATATTGTGTAGGTATATTTGCAGTGTTCTGTTTCAAGTCCAAAGTAGAAAATCAATAAGTTGAAACCCTAATTACTTCCAGCCATGCATTCTCCATAGGCATGTCTTTGTTACGTTAGGTGCTTATCGTTTGGTTTTATTTAAGTAGAGATCATCGATGAACATTGACGAGCACATAACTAACTTGAAAATATAAAGGACATTACTTATGGTAAATAAAAATTGTTCTTAACAGTGCAAATTAAACTTAGGAAAGTTGTTGAGTCATGACTGTCTGATTAGTTCGCTAGTTAAGTTCGTAGCACGTTGCCCGGGACTTAAGAGTCATCTCATGTTTTCTGCCGGGTTGAGTCGAGTTGAGTTGTTGCTTTTTAGAGTTGGTGGGCATGTGACACCACATCTTAAAACAAAATATATAATCTTGTATGCAAAATGCGTTATGCCTCTTTCCAGTGTTACATATTTTGTTAAATTTTAGTATTTGTAAACTATAAATAGAAAATTTATGAGGGTAAAAACAAAAATTAAAATAGTTCAGAGAGGAGTTAAATCTCAAAAAAACAATGAAATCCCTCAGTTTCCAAGTTTAGTTATCAACTCACTATATTAAGAACTTTTCAAATAGGAGGGTCCATGGAGAAAACTATTTGAAATTTTCAGCCATTCACACTTTCAAATACAATATCAAAAGTGAAGGATTAAACAACATAGTAAAAGAAAAAAATCAGAAAATATGAAAATGACTGATTATCTCAAAATCTAATCAAATCAGAAGCAGATCTCCTGTCAAATTTATTATAGCATTATAAACGAAACAGTTAAGTGATCGTACGCCAAAATAAAATTTCGTTTTATCATATATTTAATAACTTTTCAAATTGAATCAGAATCCCCTACATTATAAGTTTTTTTTATCTTCAAATCCTCTGGCTGTTCTTAAACTTAAAATTTACTTCACTGTTAAAAATTTTGTTCCACCTTGCACCAAAAATTGGTTCCCATTTAGCTGCCACCAACATGTGGTGCTTAGTTTCACAATTTAATGGTGCAACCTCGGACCGTAAGCACCATTAAATTGCGAAACTAAGCACCACATGTTGGTGGCAGCTAAATGGGAACCAAATTTTGGTGCATGGTGGACAAATTTTTTTAACAGTGTAGTAAGAACCATTAAATTGAAATCAATTTTCAAACAACACTCAATCTCCTACTACACTGTTAAAAATTTTGGTCCACCATGCACCAAAAATTGGTTCCCATTTAGCTGCCACCAACATGTGGTGCTTAGTTTCACAATTTAATGGTGCAACCTCGGACCGTAAGCACCATTAAATTGCGAAACTAAGCACCACATGTTGGTGGCAGCTAAATGGGAACCAAATTTTGGTGCATGGTGGACAAATTTTTTTAACAGTGTAGTAAGAACCATTAAATTGAAATCAATTTTCAAACAACACTCAATCTCCTACTACACTGTTAAAAATTTTGGTCCACCATGCACCAAAAATTGGTTCCCATTTAGCTGCCACCAACATGTGGTGCTTAGTTTCACAATTTAATGGTGCAACCTCGGACCGTAAGCACCATTAAATTGCGAAACTAAGCACCACATGTTGGTGGCAGCTAAATGGGAACCAAATTTTGGTGCATGGTGGACAAATTTTTTTAACAGTGTAGTAAGAACCATTAAATTGAAATCAATTTTCAAACAACACTCAATCTCCTACTACACTGTTAAAAATTTTGGTCCACCATGCACCAAAAATTGGTTCCCATTTAGCTGCCACCAACATGTGGTGCTTAGTTTCACGATTTAATGGTGCAACCTCGGACCGTAAGCACCATTAAATCGCGAAACTAAGCACCACATGTTGGTGGCAGCTAAATGGGAACCAAATTTTGGTGCGTGGTGGGCAAATTTTTTTAACAGTGTTGTTGGACATAGCAACAGGGGAATTCCAGAGAATTTCTTTAAAAAATTCATTAAATTGATGAAAACTAGGCATATGGTTTACTAACTTTTTATTAGTGACGACGCAATCCGGGAGCAGGGCCGTTAAGTCTCTAACTACGCGATGGCAGTCGTGACGAAACGGCAGAAGAACAACGACGGAGGGCCTCGTGAACCCCTGGTCCCGGAACTCCTCGTCCGGATTCTTGGCCAACTTGGAATTGTGGTGGATTATCTTGGCCCTCGATTTTAGGACGTGATTGAGGATGTGCAAAGTGTACACTTTTCGTAACAGCTCGCCCTTTCTGTACGTCCGTTGCATGTACGACAGGTCGTAGTAGTTGATCAGCAAGTGGAGAAATTCCATCTGTAAGAGGAGATTCGTCGTTTAGAGTTGGTTTTTAAATGTTTTGGGCAAGGCTGACATGGTTTAACACTTTAAATCCCAACCCGCCCTATACCGCCTTGTGGAGAATTTCCCAGCTAACCGCCTTTCGGGCGGTTGCAGGGGTAAACGTATATTTTCAAGTGAGGGGAACTGCCCTGCCTTAGTTGTTTAAAGCGTGACGGTCCTCAACAATAGGCTATTGTGGGGCATGTAGAGGGGAGACATGGATTTAAAGTACTCAATGTCAAACTGCCCCACCCTTTGGACATGGAGTAAGATAGTCAGGGACTTTTCTTTTATGCGAATCTTGTCATGTACTTAGCGGTGGCGTTTGTTTCATTGATAAGACGCCAACTAAATTCTCTGACATATCAAGCAGATGACCCAACTCACACCCCTATTGCAGGCTGTAGACATATAGTAATGATCTTTTAATGGTCGACAGTGACCCCCCACAGCAATCCCAGGAGTGGCAGACAGGAGAACGAGTCGGGCGAGTTCATTTCCAGTTTTTATGAATGGAAAGTCACTGGGGTTTTGTGAAACCCACAACGCTGACTCCATGGGATTTAAAGGGTTAAACCAAGTTTTTTTTTTAAAGAATAACTTAAAAATTGTATATATTATTTACTAATAATTAGACTTTTCAGATAATTTTATGTTGTGAATAACTTCTACTTTTAAGCCAAAGTTTTCCACTCCAAAGATATGTTTTGCAAAAGGAATTTATCGGAAACGTAACAATTATAGAATGATGGAGGACACAAGAAAATGGTATAAAAAAGTTTAACTAGCTGATGTATTGAAGGAAGTTTGAGTAACTATTACTGCAAAAGCAACTATACCGAATTTTCGGCATTCCCCTCGAGCGTTGTCGTGTGACAAGTGCAGAAAAAAAGGTGATAGGACAAGTCAAATGGGAGCAAAAGCATTGAGCACAGTCCTGGCCACATCTCCGACTTTATCGGTATAAAGCAGCGTTCGCCACTAACTTTTAGAAACGGGCCGCATGACCCATGTTGGAACTTTCCGCGGGCCGCAGATTTAGACCGAATACGCCAATAAATACATATTGCTTTACTACATATGTTCAATGTTAGAAATGTGATAATTACTAAAGATTCAACAATATAAAACAATTTTGAAAACTGAAACAATAATCTAACTTTTTTATATTAATAAAATAACAATTGATATTTGATTTTTGTTTAAAATAATTAAAAAAATTATTTTCTTGACACTGTAAATCAAAGTCTTAAAAGAAGTTAATATTTTGTGACAATATTACAATGTGACTTGACATAAACTCATAATCAATAAAGATATTTAAGCCATGCCTCCTAAATCTTCAATTCCGAGACGATGATAGCCGGTCCACTTTTCACTATCTACTTTGCATTTAAAACTAATCTTCGAAGCCATTATTGCACTGAAGTCATAGAGATCGCGATACTTTTTGTTACGTCAAAACAAAAGAGGTATGCATTGAAACACTCAACTCCTGCCCATTACATTCAGAAAAGCAGATATCGAATTGTGCAATTCACGAATCGAGGGGGTTGAGTATCATAAGTACAAAACTAAGCAATGCAAAGGAATGCGTCATTGATAATTATTCAAACTATTGCTTTTTTTATTCTTTCTGGCAGTCTTAGAAGAAAAAAAAAGGATTTTTCACTAACTCTGGCACTTAATGGAAAACGCGGTTTTTGGTAGTAAACCCATACTATTATAGACATATTAAAATTATTTCCCCAAATTTTATTTTTGCTCTTCTGTACTGCCGGCGGGCCGGAGAAAAAGCTGTCGCGGGCCGAATCCGGCCCGCGGGCCGCCTAGTGGCTGACGCTGGTATAAAGGGTGTCATGGCAGCAGTTGAGATCGATGTTGAAGAGGGTCGAGGCAACAGAGATGCAACAGAAGAGATGCCTCGGATCCAGCTGAACTCCTGGGCAGTGCCTGCATTCTGCATAAGTTCTGGAGCCGTCGGGCATGATCTTCATACCTCTCATGTGCCCCGTCCGCAATCTGCTGATGGTAGTGGTGATTTCGCGGTCAAGATTAAGCTCCAGAAGGCACCATTTCTTCCGAAGTCCGCTGCAGAGGTGATGTTTTGCAACGGCATTTGCATCGGAGAAAGTGGTTTGCATGGTAGGGGGATCCATGTTCCTAGCCTCCTTAGCAAGGGAGTCCGCTTGTTCATTCCCCTCGATGTTGACATGAGCGGGGACCCATTTATTTGTTAAAAATTTTAAATACTAAATTTGTTTTTAAATGAGAATAAAGAAATAAGTATCTAGTTTTCCTTCTATTATTTTCTAAAAAAATAATTTCCTTAATGAAATATCTGCATTCTTAGTAAAACATGCCTTAGTGATGTTATTCTAAATGAAAAATTATATGAATACCATAAATATAATAAGTTATTATGTATTTTAAAATAAATCTTGTAATTAAAGACTATTGAACAGTAAGTTTTTATATTAATGCAATAGATATAATAATGTTTTAGAATTATTCAAAATTATTAATTAAACTTAAATTATAGGCTGTATTTTAAATTTGTTTCTAAAATAGAAGTTTTGTGTTTTAACAACTTATTTCCAAACCTTAAAAATATCATTTCGAACAATTTATCACCATTACTGATGAATCTAAGAGCAATATTCCATGTATTACTAACAATTACCATTGTATTATACTGTATACATTGAATTTAAAAAATAGTATCTCGAAATGAAAAATTAAAATTTAATTCGATTTACGAAAATTTAATTACGTCTGCATAAGAAGCAATAATTGTTTATTTACACAGGGTTATCACCGAATGAAAATCAATGACTTTTAAGGACCTAATTAATGTTTTTAAGGACTGTTGAAAATTTTTTTTAGGCCTCATGTCTATAAACAAATTTTTAATAAAGTACTATAAAAAAACTTATAAGTTAATGGATGCGTAATACAAATATGTCAGAGAATTCTAATACGGTGCAGATAAGTGGCGGTCACGCGAGGATAGCAAATCCGAGTTGTATTTTTATAAACTTTGCAGTTGGCCAAAAACTGCAAAAATTAAGTACTTTTAAGGACCTGTAAGCATTTTCAAGGACTTTTAAGCACCTCTAAGCATTTTCAAGGCCTTGAAAACAAGTTCAAAAATATTAAGCTCTTTTAATGACTTTCAATGACCGCGGGAACCCTGTTACATACTTAGTTTAAATTATTTTCAGAAAAAATATTAATTATTATTTGAACATTTATTATTCTAGTTAATGTCAAACTTTATTGATAAATATAAATATACGTAATTAGAAAGAGATTTAAAAAAAAAAGTTTAAACCAAAACCTGGTTTAAACCAATAAACCTATTTTTTTTTTGGGGGGGGGGGGGGCTTTCAACTTTGGTTTTGTGGTATGAATGTATAGTGTGGATGATTGTCAGACATTCACTGCTCTGTATTTTTGGGATAATTCCAAATTTTTAGGAACACTTTAGGTATAATTAAAAAATTGTAGGGATATTTCTTTAAAAGATGACAAAAGCTCTTAAATTAAACATTATTTCCAAAGTTTGTTTGAGTACTGACAAAAAACTATAATTTTTTTTTTTTTTTTTTTTTTTTTTTTTTTTTTTTTAAATTTATCATCAAACAACTTTTAAGCAAAACAACAGTTATATAAAACCAAACGATTCTGTTATTTTGACAAACATGTTAATTTAATTAAATCCACTTATTTAATATTCAAAGTACTTCAAAAAGGATATGGCTTCAACTTTACAAATTAAACTAACATGTGCTTAACTAAAATTTAAAAGAGTGTGTCAATAATTAAAATTTGAATAATTAATTAAAATTTCAGAAAATATTCTCTCCTCTGGAAGAACATCGGTGGTTTTGGAGAAAAATCAAAGAATTTTTGGTGTTTTTAATTTTTTTCTAGGAATTAGCAAAATATTTAAGTAGTACAATTTTAGGACAAAAATTAAAGGAATATTAGAGCAAATGGGACTCCTGACCTTATTTCTTAGGCATGCCTGATGGCTGTGTGGTTAGCCCTCTGGACTTGCATACCAAAGGTGCCAGGTTCAAATACAGTGTTAGGTAAGAATGTTTGCCGTGGTTCAGAAGCCACGTTAAGCTGTAGGTCCTGGCCTGATTAACCGTCATTGTGCATAAAATAGGTCGTTGAGTACACAAACAAACAAACCTTATTTTCAAGACAGTGTACTGCTGGTTAATCTTAAACTTACAACATTTTTGCTATAACAATAGAAAGCAATTCAGCTTATTGTAATATTTTTTTAAGCTCAACAAAATATTACAATATTCAGAAGCCACGTTAAGCTGTAGGTCCTGGCCTGATTAACCGTCATTGTGCATAAAATAGGTCGTTGAGCACACAAACAAACAAACCTTATTTTCAAGACAGTGTACTGCTGGTTAATCTTAAACTTACAACATATTTTGCTATAACAATAGAAAGCAATTCAGCTTATTGTAATATTTTTTTAAGCTCAACAAAATATTACAGAATTAAAAAGTTATCAAGAAAAGAGCACACTGATTAAGTCACTAAATATCCCTGAATTGCATGTGCTTGAATATGGCTTGATATCTGAATATAGCAATAGAAATGTGTGTAAAAACAGCCTTTACTAATACTTGGTGAAATGAGCAGTCACCAATGAGTGCCGTTAAGAATTTGTTCTCAATCAACGCCCAAGTTAGCTCTTTTATTTCTCGGTACAAAATTCAACTTTCATTCCTTTTAATCTGTCACTTATATATGACAAAATAAAATGGTTTTAGTCCAGCTGATGTTTATGGTGATATTTTTTTTAAGCTCAACAAAATATTACAGAAATAAAAAGTTATCAAGAAAAGAGCACACTGATTAAGTCACTAAATATCCCTGATTTGCATGTGCTTGAATATGGCTTGATATCTGAATATAGCAATAGAAATGTGTGTAAAAACAGCCTTTAATAATACTTGGTGAAATGAGCAGTCATCAATGAGTGTCGTTAAGAATGGGTTCTCAATCAAGGCCCAAGTTAGCTCTTTTATTTCTCGGTACAAAATTCAACTTTCATTCCTTTTAATCTGTCACTTATGTATGACAAAATAAAATGGTTTTAGTCCAGCTGATGTTTATGGTGATATTTTTTTTAAGCTCAACAAAATATTACAGAATTAAAAAGTTATCAAGAAAAGAGCACACTGATTAAGTCACTAAATATCCCTGATTTGCATGTGCTTGAATATGGCTTGATATCTGAATATAGCAATAGAAATGTGTGTAAAAACAGCCTTTAATAATACTTGGTGCAATGAGCTGTCACCAATGAGTGCCGTTAAAAATTTGTTCTCAATCAAGGCCCAAGTTAGCTCTTCTATTTCTCGGTACAAAATTCAACTTTCATTCCTTTTAATCTGTCACTTATATATGACAAAATAAAATGGTTTTAGTCCAGCTTTCGTGTTTAAAAACATTTTATCTAGATCCTGTATTTGTATTTTTTAGATTTAAATTAGTATGAAATTTTTTTGTTTTTTTTTAAAATTCAACTAGAGAAGTTGGTTGGTTGTTTTCAAATTATCTGGCGCTGTCAGTGACACGAGGGCTACAATGCGCCTAAACATTCGTCATTTGACAAGCCAATATACATTTACAAACACCCATGCTTTACATGGGGCTCGAACCCGCAACCTCGCCGTCTAGAAGCTAGTATGCCAACCACTATACCGTTCTTCAACTAGAGAAGGATTAATGATTTAGGTAAACGGACAAACACCAATATCAGGCTGAATTTACTATATTTTTATAGCGCTTTAAATACAAGGGCATGTAGCATTGAAAAATTGAATTTTGCACATTGAACAAGCTACATTTGAAAAAATACAAATTAATGCATAATACATACCTGCCAACATTGGTATTTTCAAATTAGTACAATTTTTATGGAACAAATATTTGCATTCCTATGATTCATGGAAAGTCAAATAGCAATAATATTTATGAATGTAATATAGAAATAATAGTAATTCACTTGCAAATGAAAAAAAAAATGCAAAATAGTTAATTGCTCCCAAATATAACAAATTGTTACATTTTAGCACGGAATGGAAATTATAAAATAAAATACTAACCAGGATTTAAAAATAAATCAAATTTAAACTATACGATGAAATCTCTCATGAGGCTCTGATGAGGTTTTACACCCAAATAACATGCTTTATGGCAAATAAACTACAGTGAAACATATAAGGAGTCAGTGGTATTCAAAGTGTTTAATCACACGCACAAATATCAATTATGAATGCCTTCGAATTCTTATTACATTTGATGTTGTCGCTGTGTTTTTTAGAATTGATATGAACTATGACATCAGTAAATCCTCCATGAGAAATCTTAATATCAGATGCATAGATAGAGCAGAATGCAAAATTTGTTCATTTGCTTGAATTTATGATGATTTGAAGTAAACTGCTTGGTATAAGACTCCAAAAAACTTGAATTATTAAAAAAAAAAATTTAAAAAAAATGGTTTTAAGAAAAACACGAAAAGTACCGTGAAATCCGTACAATTTTTTTAGCTGTTCGTACAACCGTACAAAATAGTAAAAATCCGTACAAGTTGGCAGGTATGTAGTATGCCAACCACTATACCGTTCTTCAACTAGAGAAGGAGTAATGATTTAGGTAAACGAACAAACACCAATATCAGGCTGAATTTACTATATTTTTATAGCGCTTTAAATACAAGGGCATGTAGCATTGAAACATTTTGCACTTTGAACAAGCTACATTTGAAAAAATACAAATTAATGCATAATAGTTTTTTGATGGTAGGAAATTTAAAAATCCATTATTTTTTCTAAGCTTCACGGACCTAATAACTACTTTAGTGTGATATGGTTTGCAAACTTCGTCTGATTTATGGTGGATTAAAAACCTATTCTTTTGAAATCATGTACGATTACCAAGTGCTTCTTACTTCTTTTTACTTCTTTCTCAATCATAATAAAACACTGGAATGTTAGGGATCCTGAGGGGGGGGTCCTCACCCTAAAAACCCTCCCCCTGGTTGTGTGACTGATGAGTGTATCTGCCGAGTTGCATCTTGATTGGATGAGAGCAAGTGGTATACTTAATTCATTAAGGATATTAAATGCCACACACAAATAAACATAAAAGATAGAAGTAAAACCATTATCTTCCATTCAAATTTCAATTATTTATTGTTTTCAATTATAGTTTTTTCTGTACACACACAGCTCACCTGTGTGGTTAGCACTCCGGCTTCGCATGATAATATTGCGGGGTTGAATCCCGGGTAAGGCATGGATGATCAATGTGGCTCAGAATCCACGTTAAGCTGTAGGTTCTGGCTTGATTAGCCTTTATTGCATACAAATATAGCTGGTTGAGTGCACAAATCTACCAACCAACCATCTATCATCATCATCAGCAGCAGCACTACCAAGGCTCTTTCTTCCTCCATCTTCAAGTTCAAAGTCTCTGAGGGATAGATTTAACCAACCATCTATCATCATCATCAGCAGCACTACCAAGGCTCTTTCTTCCTCCATCTTCAAGGACAAAGTCTCTGAGGGATAGATTTAACCAACCATCTATCATCATCATCAGCAGCAGCAGCACTACCAAGGCTCTTTCTTCCTCCATCTTCAAGGTCAAAGTCTCTGAGGGATAGATTTAACCAACCATCTATCATCATCAGCAGCAGCACTACCAAGGCTCTTTCTTCCTCCATCTTCAAGGTCAAAGTCTCTGAGGGATAGATTTAACCAACCATCTATCATCTTCATCAGCAGCACTACCAAGGCTCTTTCTTCCTCCATCTTCAAGTTCAAAGTCTCTGAGGGATAGATTTAACCAACCATCTATCATCATCAGCAGCAGCACTACCAAGGCTCTTTCTTCCTCCATCTTCAAGTTCAAAGTCTCTGAGGGATAGATTTAACCAACCATCTATCATCATCAGCAGCAGCACTACCAAAGCTCTTTCTTCCTCCATCTTCAAGTTCAAAGTCTCTGAGGGATAGATTTAACCAACCATCTATCATCATCATCAGCAGCACTACCAAGGCTCTTTCTTCCTCCATCTTCAAGTTCAAAGTCTCTGAGGGATAGATTTAACCAACCATCTATCATCATCAGCAGCAGCACTACCAAGGTTCTTTCTTCCTCCATCTTCAAGTTCAAAGTCTCTGAGGGATAGATTTAACCAACCATCTATCATCATCAGCAGCAGCACTACCAAGGCTCTTTCTTCCTCCATCTTCAAGTTCAAAGTCTCTGAGGGATAGATTTAACCAACCATCTATCATCATCAGCAGCAGCACTACCAAGGCTCTTTCTTCCTCCATCTTCAAGTTCAAAGTCTCTGAGGGATAGATTTAACCAACCATCTATCATCATCAGCAGCAGCACTACCAAGGCTCTTTCTTCCTCCATCTTCAAGGACAAAGTCTCTGAGGGATAGATTTAACCAACCATCTATCATCATCATCAGCAGCACTACCAAGGCTCTTTCTTCCTCCATCTTCAAGGTCAAAGTCTCTGAGGGATAGATTTAACCAACCATCTATCATCATCAGCAGCAGCAGCACTACCAAGGCTCTTTCTTCCTCCATCTTCAAGTTCAAAGTCTCTGAGGGATAGATTTAACCAACCATCTATCATCAGCAGCACTACCAAGGCTCTTTCTTCCTCCATCTTCAAGGTCAAAGTCTCCGAGGGATAGATTTAACCAACCATCTATACATACACAAAATTGCAAACATTCTGATGCAATACTTTAATCAATCAAGTGTGTGATGTTCCATGTTGTCATGCGTTGGTTTGTGCATCTATAGAAGCCTCGTAGCACGATTGGCCAGTGGCTGTAACGTAGGCAAGGCACATGCACCACGTTTCTCATATAAGTACGGTGCTAGACCTTTACAGTCAGCCTTGTTGTTTTCGTAAGTCACCTCGTCGCTTTTCATGAGTTTGAACGCCAAGCTTGCATTTTTTTGGTTAATGCTGGTCAGTGAACCATTGTTTTTAGTCCGAGAGGCGACTGCAATTTTTGGACCCCATTCAAACATCATTCTGAAATTTTTATAGAAATTACAGAAAAGTGAGTAGATTAGGAATCCACTGGTCTGCCGTGGCAAAAACGGCCGAAACTGATCAATAATCGACTTGGAATGAGTTGAACTAAAATCCGATTGCCAAATATGTCATAACTTGCCAAAAATAGAGCAAACTTATTCGTCTGGCAACCCACTTCATTTTGATTTTCAATGAGAAAAGCGCAAACGATTTCTGATCTGTGACTCAGAAAACTTGTATCTTTTAAAAGTAAGCCAAATTGGCGACATCAGTTACGTCATAAGTGACGTAATATTTTTTGCCAGCTTGGCCCCCTTTTAATAGATGCAAGTAGACCGTCGCCAGATATCTGAATCATCTGCAACCTTCTTAATTGAAAATTAAAGAGTGAGGGTTACCAAATAAAAAAAAAATGCTCATTATCTGGCAAGTTATGGCGCACTTGGCAATTGGATTTAGTTCAACTTATTAAAAGTCGATTTTTGACCAGTTTCGGCCATTTTTGCCACGGACAGACCAGTGGATTCGTAATCTACTAACTTTTCTCTAATTTCTATAAAAAATTCAGAATGATGTTCGATGGGGTCCAAAAATTGCAGTCGCCTCTCAGTCTATTTGTTATGAAAACGTCAGTTACGCCGACACAAGTACGTGGCAAGGAACCTTTGCTGTTTCCCTGACCATGGTAAGCTATTTACTTCTTAAAAATTGCCCTCCTCTGCTCGGTTTAGCGTATCTCTGTCTGCCTGTGCACTTCATGGTCAATAAACGTTATTGCTTATTCTTCTAAGGCCACCTCGTGTGTTTAATATCAGGGTGCGTTATAAGTGTTCAAGAAAAACTGCCCAATATCTATAGGACGTGGAAAGAAAATTTTCCGAAAATATGCATCTCAGAGTATGATATTAACAAGTGCACATGAAGACCAGGTACCGAAAATTTTCTGTATGATCATATATTGCATATTTGGAAGCACTTGATATATGACCAATATTTTAGGTTTCAGAATGCATCTCATGCTCTTCAAACATAAAAAAAAAATCTACATTTTTCAGATTTAATACAGCAAAGCATCAGGATTAGATAAATCTGAAAATTTCAACATGCGCTATCGGGAATGTTGTGGGAAAAAACTAGATGGCCTTAGCAAAAAAGTAGCTCTGACGCTAATAGCTCTGACGATTGGGAAACCAAACGGTATAGTGGTTAGCGTGCTAGCTTCTAGACCGCGAGGTTGCGAGTCCCGTGTGTGGCATGGGTGTTTGTAAATGTATGTTGGCTTGTCTAATGACGAATGTTTCGGGGCATTATAGCCCTTGTGTTGCTGACGGCGCCTTGTAATCTGAAAACAACCAACTGACTGACTTCTAGTAGCCGACCAAACGGTATAGTGGTTAGCGTGCTAGCTTCTAGACCGCGAGGTTGCGAGTCCCGTGTGTGGCATGGGTGTTTGTAAATGTATGTTGGCTTGTCTAATGACGAATGTTTCGGGGCATTATAGCCCTCGTGTTGCTGATGGCGCCTTGTAATCTGAAAACAACCAACCGACTGACTTCTAGTAGCCGACCAAACGGTATAGTGGTTAGCGTGCTAGCTTCTAGACCGCGAGGTTGCGAGTTCCGTGTGTGGCATGGGTGTTTGTAAATATATGTTGGTTTGTCTAATGACGAATGTTTCGGGGCATTATAGCCCTCGTGTTGCTGACGGCGCCTTGTAATCTGAAAACAACCAACCAACCGACTTCTAGTAGCCGACCAAACGGTATAGTGGTTAGCGTGCTAGCTTCTAGACCGCGAGGTTCCGCGTCCCGTGTTGGCATGGGTGTTTGTAAATGTATGTTGGCTTGTCTAATGACGAATGTTTCGGCGCATTATAGCCCTCGTGTTGCTGACGGCGCCAGATAATCTGAAAACAACCAACTGACGATTGAGAAAATAAATACCATTACATGGCCCCTAATTCAAAATCTTTCATCTTTACTAAAGAAAATATCAAAAATTAATTAGTTATACTTAAAATATTTCCAAGTTTAATTAATACTGATAAAAATTAAACCTGACCAAAAAGATTTCCTCCCATTTATCATGATACAACTCAAGGAAGAAAGTGCACAATAATTTGAATAGTGCCTTTTTCACCTGATTGCCAACATTCAATGGCTATACTAAACTTCAACTTAACTAGACATCACTTAGACGATAGATCGTCACAGTGCTCATAGGTATTTAATCCATTTTGGCGGCGTGAAAGCATAATGTTCGCCAAACCACAACCCTGTAGAGAACAAAAAGCTATAAGGTTTGGCGAGAATTATGTCTTCACTCCGCCAAAATGGATTAAATACCTATGAGCACTGTGACGATCTATCGTCTAAGTGATGTCTAGTTAAGTTGAAGTTTAGTATAGAAATTGATCATGATCACAACTGCCAGGATAGATAATAAATGTAAAATTTTGCATGCCAGGCCGAGCATGTAGTAATAAATAGTACATGCTCGACTGGAATTTTTATATGCTCTAAGCACGTCGAGCTATAGATTTATCGAACCCGGTGTAGCATAACGGTGGGTTTAACTTTCGGAAATTAACTTAAATTATTATCTTACAAGCGATAAATAGATCAGAAATCAGTAGAAATCCCTCTTAAGACAGACACAGCAACAAACCTGTAATGGAGAAAGATCTTCCAGTGCTCCACGGAGGTTCTTCTTCAAGTTGAGTTCCGGAGCGGATCTCGCAGTAGGGTTTCCAGAAGCGTAGAGGTGCGTTTTGAAGTAGGCCATGGTACCGAGTTCTTCAAATTCGTACTGCACAGCCGGTTCGTACTGTATTTTGTCCGTGGACTGCCCTTCTGACAGCTGGTATTCGAAATGAGCCGCTTGCGAGTCCGAATGGGTGGATGAATCCTCTTCCTAAATTGAATCACGTTGCTTATCAAAAAGAGGTTTGAAAACTGTCACATCATACTTTCAAGTCAGAAGCATTAAAAGGTCGGAAATATCGATCAAAATAAATATCGATACTATATTGTTGCATAGAAAAAAATATTGATACGTTTGTGGCGGACATGTTCTGGTGCATTCACACAAAGGCAATAGCAATGGGAAATCTCAATCATCAGCATATGATGTTTTCTTGAGTTCCTTTCTCAGAAGACATTCCATTCCAGGTCATCCATACCACCCAACTTGAGATTTTTCCCATCCTATTATAAGAGATCCGTATCCCACGTGGTACCAAACCAACCAATGGTGTACAGCCTTTTCCTCATTCTAAATTGATTCTTGTTAACACTTTAAATCCCAACCCGCCCTATACCGCCTTGTGGAGAATTTCCCAGCTAACCGCCTTTCGGGCGGTTGCAGGGGTAAACGTATATTTCCAAGTGAGGGGAACTGCCCTGCCTTAGTTGTTTAAAGCGTGACGGTCCTCAACAATAGGCTATTGTGGGGCATGTAGAGGGGAGACATGGATTTAAAGTACTCAATGTCAAACTGCCCCACCCTTTGGACATGGAGTAAGATAGTCAGGGACTTTTCTTTTATGCGAATCTTGTCATGTACTTAGCGGTGGCGTTTGTTTCATTGATAAGACGCCAACTAAATTCTCTGACATATCAAGCAGATGACCCAACGCACAACCCTATTGCAGGCTGTATACATATAGTAATGATCTTTTAATGGTCGACAGTGACCCCCCACAGCAATCCCAGGAGTGGCAGACAGGAGAACGAGTCGGGCGAGTTCATTTCCAGTTTTTATGAATGGAAAGTCATCAGGGTTTTGTGAAACCCACAACGCTGACTCCATGGGATTTAAAGGGTTAAAGTAACATCTCTGTCTCACACTCGGCTACGAAAATTCATGAGCACCAGACATGCGGCCTCATTACTCCTCTACGAAGTTTCTGATCACTTGTACATAATATGATTTATTTTATTAGAAATAGAAGGTAGCCACGTAAATAGTGTGATTAAATTGTTTTGTTATCAAGATCCAGTCCATGATTTATCCAATATTTCATAACAAGAAAACAACCTTCTGATAGTCATTTTACCGGGGATCTTGTTAAGTATCCCTTACATTACCAACATGCAAGACCCCGGCACATTATTTTTTTTAATTTGATTTTCAATTTTGTCCCCCTAGAACTCTTTTTCATATATCTATAACAGTTGATTAAATTACAATAGCCAGTATGTTAATGCAATAATTGTATTAATGTTAAATACAAAAAGAAAATTATGTACTGTTTCCATCAATTTTTCAAAGAATTTTTTATTATTATTATTTACCAACCAAAATTATCATGACACAAAAATAGCTGCATTTATTCAATTGCAAGAGTATTTTATATTTTAGCAATGCAGAAATAATTTTAATAATTATAGGAGTAAAATCCTTGATCATTTTAAATAATTATTTATGAACCATCAGTGGATTGCAGAAAATAGTTTGGAAACAACTGTAAGTATTTGAAATGATGAGGTATAATTAGGTAGCAATTTGAAAAAAGTAATTTTTTTTTTTTTTTTCGCAGTAAATAAAAGACAAAATAACTTTAAGCTACATCGCTACATTAACCTTCCGTTAGTCACGCACACTTCACAGATGCATCCCTACTACTCTTTCCTCTGCCTTTATTTTTATTAAATTATTTGCGACAAGATTTTTGAATAAATTTTACTATTTAAATAATTGTTTAATATTTTATATCTCCAAAGAATCTTAAATCGGTAACAATTAACAATTTAAACTAGAATAAATTTCACTAGAGGGCTTTGCCCCCTGCTCGCTAACGCTCGCCAACCCCCAAACGCCTCGCTGCGCTCGGATTGAGCGGCTTTGCAGCTCGAATTTGTGGTTAAAACATCTTGCTGCGCTCGAATAGGTTTGCCAGCCATAAAAAATGTAACCAAATTTTTATAAATCTAATGTAAGGCCTAATAGAGAAAACACCCAAATTGCAAGTTTCGTAATAGAAAGCTAAATATACTATCCGCCAACATTCTGACTTAAAACTTCATCAGCTATGCATATTCTGATAAGTCGCCCAGTTAGAAACGACGTCCAACGCGAGGCATTTTCTGGATAGAAATACTTCAAAATAATAATTACTCTAATACAAAAATGCTTCAGAAAAAAAGAAAAAATCAACTTTAAAACGAAGAATTTAAAAAGAGCTTTAAAATTAGCAACGGGTTTGTTGTTTACATACGTAAGGATGTTGCCATTCATATATTCAAAATCATTGAGGATTTGTAGTAGCTTAATGATGAAAAATATTGAAATTTAACTAATTAATAAAGTGTTAATAAATTATTTTGGCAAATCTACAGCTTATTTCCTTTAAAATGACACCTTGATCATTGAAATTGGTTGAGCAGTTTAGGCGGACGGACTAACCCCAAAAAACGTATTGCCTATTAAATATATAGATTTGGTTTCCAAAAACAAGAAACACCTCATAGGTGCAACGCGACTAACCATGTCGGAAAGCAGAGCGTGACTAACAGAAGGTTAACAAATATGAAGGTATTGCTTAAGCAGAAGGGATGTATAAACAATTGAATAATTCAGCAATAAAATTTAGGTACAAGAAAAAACTGTAAGACAGCACATATTATCAACACTCAAATTAATACAGAAAAAACGCTCAATCCCTCATAAAAAACACAGAAATAAAGTCGTTTACAACTTTAACCCTTTAAATCCCATGGAGTCAGCGTTGTGGGTTTCACAAAACCCCGATGACTTTCCATTCATAAAAACTGGAAATGAACTCGCCCGACTCGTTCTCCTGTCTGCCACTCCTGGGATTGCTGTGGGGGGTCACTGTCGACCATTAAAAGATCATTACCATATGCATACAGCCTGCAATAGGGGTGTGCGTTGGGTCATCTGCTTGATATGTCGGAGAATTTAGTTGGCGTCTTTATCAATGAAACAAACGCCACCGCTAAGTACATGACAAGATTCGCATAAAGGAAAAGTCCCTGACTATCTTACTCTATGTCCAAAGGGTGTGGCAGTTTGACATTGAGTACTTTAAATCCATGTCTCCCCTCTACATGCCCCACAATAGCCTATTGTTGAGGACCGTCACGCTTTAAACAACTAAGGCAGGGCAGTTCCCCTCACTTGGAAATATACGTTTACCCCTGCAACCGCCCGAAAGGCGGTTAGCTGGGAAATTCTCTACAAGGCGGTATAGGGCAGGTTGGGATTTAAAGTGTTAAATATTACTAGGGGGCTTCGCAACCTGCTCGCTAACGCTCGCCAACCCCCAAACACCTCGCTGCGCTCGGATTGAGCGGCTTTGCCTCTCGAATTTGTGGTTAAAACATCTTGCTGCGCTCGAATAGGTTTGCCAGCCATAAAAAATGTAACCAAATTTTTATAACTTTAATGTAAGGCCTAATAGAGAAAACACCCAAATTGCAAGTTTCATAATAGAAAGTTAAATATACTATCCGCCAACATTCTGACTTAAAACTTCATTAGTTATGCCCTTACATTGAAGTCGCAATATCTTTTATTTATTCTGATAAGTCGCCCCGTTAGAGAACGACGTCCAACGCGAGGCATTTTCTGGATAGAAATACTTCAAAATAATAATTACTCTAATACAAAAATGCTTCAGAAAAACAGAAAAAATCTACTTTGAAACGAAGAGTTTAAAAAGAGCTTTAAAATTAGCAACTGGTTTGTTGTTTACATATGTAAGGATAGCTTTAAAATTAGCAATGGTTGGTTGGTTGGTTGAACCCCCGAGCAGCGGGTTTGTTTACTTAAGGATGTTGCCATTCTTATATTCAAAATCATTGAGGCTTTGTAGTAGCTTAATGAGGAAAAATATTGAAATTTAACTAATTAATAAAGTGTTAATAAATTATTTTGGCACGTTTTGGCAAATCTACAGCTTATTTCCTTTAAAATGACACCTTGATCATTGAAATTGGTTGAGTAGTTTAGGCGGACGGACTAACCCCAAAAAACGTATTGCCTATTAAATATATAGATTTATAAACTGAAACTAACCGAAGTCATACATCAAAAATGGGGACAAGATTTGGAACATGCCACGTAACAACAAATAGTTATCACCCCACAACACGTCTTATATCGTTCATACTGACCTCTGTCCTCGTTTATTTTATTGTTATGTGAATGTAGTCCTGTCTGGTATGGAAATTAGGTCCTAATGGGGAACATTCACGTTTTTTGGATTTATTTTTAAGTAAAAGTAGAGAAAAAATCATGAAAAAAATACCATTACTTCAAAAATTTGAGCTTGGATAGATAGTTAAAAAAAATATTTAGTTTCTCACTTTGAGATTTGGCGGGAAAAGGCCACTTTTGCGTGAAACGTCAACGCACGGATAATGAACCAGTCTAAAACCTGTTTTAGACGAGGAATGAGTGTGGTTTCTCCTTCGCTTTGCGACTTTATCTCTGCGTAACCGAGTCACGTTTTTTTTTTCCAAGCTTTTTTGGTCACGTGACTTTTGCTTTGATTTCGGCTGATTTCAAACTCGATTTTTGATTAATCGAAAGCATAAAGATAAAAAATAATCGCGCTGCTCAAATATATTCGTTGGATAACACTAGAATATACAAAAAATATTCATTTCCCTCACTTGTGCAAGTTCCTCATTCACCCATTTGTCTTCGCCGACCAAACGGTATAGTGGTTAGCGTGCTGGCTTCTAGACAGCGAGGTTGCGGGTTCCGAGTCCCGTGTAGGCATGGGTGTTTGTAAATGTATGTTGGTTTGTTAAATGACGAAATGTTTCGGCGCATTATAGCCCTCGTGTTGCTGACGGCGCCAGATAATCTGAATACAACCAACCAACCCATTTGCCTTCCTTTTATTGCAGAGAGATCATGGCCGCTCCATTAGAAGTTTGCGCCAAAGAGGAACAACAAGCAGTGATTGAGTTTTTTGTGGTCGGAAGGTGTATCATCAATAGTCACTCGCCTACCTAACAGAACCAGGCACACTCAACGTTGTCATCGTTTGTGGCCGTAGATAGTCGCCCGACTCCTTCTTCACGCGTAACACTCGAGTGACCATTTTGGAATTTTTCACTCCATTCGTAGACACTCCGTTGCTGCAAGACACTGTTCCCGTATTGTAACACTGTTCCCGTATTGTAACACTGTTCCCGTATTGTAACACTGTTCCCGTATTGTAACACTGTTCCCGTATTGTAACACTGTTCCCGTATTGTAACACTCGTCCCGTATTGTAACACTCGTCCCGTATTGTAACACTGTTCCCGTATTGTAACACTGTTTCCGTATTGTAACACTCGTCCCGTATTGTAACACTGTTCCCGTATTGTAACACTGTCATCATTTGTGGCCGTAGATCAGTGTTTGCCACTAACTTTTAGAGACGGGCCGCATGACTTATGTTGGAACTTTCCGCGGGCCGCAGATTTATACCGAATACACTAATAAATACGTATTGCTTTACTACATATGTTCAATGTTAGAAATGTGATAATTACTAATGATTCAACAATATAAAACAATTTTGAAAACTGAAACAATAATTTAACTTTTTTATATTATTAAAATAACAATTCATATTTGATTCTTGTTTCAAATAATTAAAAAAAAAAAATTCTTTACATCGTAAATCAAAGTCATAAAAGAAGTTAATCTTTAGTGACAATATTACAATGTGACTTGATATAAACTCATAATCAATAAAGATACCTCCTGGATCTCCAATTTTAGTCGATGTTAATTTTGAGACGATAACGGCTGGTCCGCTCATCTCTATCTACTTTGTGTTTAAAACTAGTCTTCAGAGCCATTTTTGCACTGGAGTCATAGAGATCACGATACTTCTTGTCATGTCAAAACAAAAGAGATGCATTAAAACACCCAACTCCTGCCCATCACATTCAGAAAAGCAGAAATCGAATTGTGCCATTCACGAATCGAGGGGGTGGGGTATCATAAGTATAAAACTAAGCAATGCGAAGGAATGCGTCATTGGTAATAATTCAAACTATTGCTTTTTTTATTTTTTCTGGCAGTCTCGGGACCAAAAGAAAAAAAAAAAAAAAAAAATAAGGATTTTTCAGACTTACTGATGCGGGCCACTTAATGGGAAACGCGGTTTTTGGTAGTAAACACATACTATTGTAGACAAATTGAAATTATTTAAGCAAACTTTGATTTTTGCTCTTCTGTACTGCTGGCGGGCCGCCTAATGGCTGACGCTGCCGTAGATAGTCGCCCGACTCCTTCTTCACGCTAACACTCGAGTGACCATTTTGGAATTTTTCACTCCATTCGTAGACACTCCGTTGCCGCAAGACACTGTTCCCGTATTGTAACACTGTTCCCGTATTGTAACACTGTTCCCGTACTGTAACACTGTTCCCGTACTGTAACACTCGTCCCGTACTGTAACACTGTTCCCGTACTGTAACACTGTTCCCGTACTGTAACACTGTTCCCGTATTGTAACACTGTTCCCGTATTGTAACACTGTTCCTGTATTGTAACACTCGTCCCGTATTGTAACACTGTTCCCGTATTGTAACACTGTTCCCGTATTGTAACACTGTTCCCGTATTGTAACACTGTTCCCGTACTGTAACACTCGTCCCGTACTGTAACACTCGTCCCGTACTGTAACACTGTTCCCGTACTGTAACACTGTTCCCGTACTGTAACACTGTTCCCGTACTGTAACACTGTTCCCGTACTGTAACACTGTTCCCGTATTGTAACACTGTTCCCGTATTGTAACACTCGTCCCGTATTGTAACACTCGTCCCGTATTGTAACACTGTTCCCGTACTGTAACACTGTTCCCGTACTGTAACACTCGTCCCGTACTGTAACACTGTTCCCGTACTGTAACACTGTTCCCGTATTGTAACACTGTTCCCGTATTGTAACACTGTTCCCGTATTGTAACACTGTTCCCGTATTGTAACACTCGTCCCGTATTGTAACACTGTTCCCGTATTGTAACACTGTTCCCGTATTGTAACACTCGTCCCGTATTGTAACACTGTTCCCGTATTGTAACACTGTTCCCGTATTGTAACGAAAGTCCTTGATGGATTGTGGCCCCCGATACACTTTCTGACCACAAAAACTGAATCGCTGTTCGTTATTCCTCATTGATACAAACTTCTAATGGATGATCTATCTGCAATAAATAAAAGCAAAAGAAATGGTGGAACTAGAATCGAAATTCCATAGCTGGACCACAATTACATAACTATAAAATAAATGAGGTCAGTGTGATGAAGCTATGTATCATCACACTAGAAATTCATGGAGGGACTCCGAAAGTTTACGACTTTTCCTTCCCCCCCCCCCCCCCTTCCCCTTGTGTCAATTTAGAGCTACTACGAGTAGACCCCAAGCAACACACTCATGTTGTTTCTATGTGGTTTTTTGGTGGATACGTTGAAAGTGAGAAAGGCACATTGTAACCACATTGTATCAATGTGCAATTCCAATGCATTTTTAAGGAAGCTGATATTTTATAACAGATATTAGCATAAATCAATTTATCTCGTATAGTTTTTAGGGGTTTTAATTATGTAGTACGAATAAAGTCAGAATTTCGTTTTCTTCACTTTTCTAATGTGATATCACAATGTTGTTTCAATGTGATATTTCAACCAGACATGAAACAAGTGTCTTCTTTGGTTTTTGGAAAGCCCCAATCTTGTCCAAGAATCATATTAATTGAAAACTTTGGTAAAAGCAATTTATCAAAGCAAAAAATAAAAATCCGTTTACTCAATGTGGTTTTTTAATATGGCTTCAATGTGATAATTCAACTATACTTCAACCTTACACCACTGATCCACGATTTGTATCATCCGACACATGCGCAATACGCTTTTACCTTCAGTGATGACGTAGCTGGCATTTCTTTTGAAGTTGATTTGAAACTTTACGATGTCGTTGTGTTGACAATTGGATTTATGCCTTTTCTGGTAAGTTTTCTTCATTACATTATTAAATTATACTCTATTATTTGCCGGTTTTCTAAATTAGATGTATTTCTATTTATAAATGAAATTAGATAATGATGTTCTTATCAGTGAGGTTTGTTGATTTTTGGGACACACGTGTGACATAAATAAATAAACCTATTGTATATTTCACGTATTTTTATGAGCTATAAAACTGAATGGGCTGTCTTGTAGAAGTATGTTTTTCTAAAACGATTGATCACTGAGAATTAAACATGCTGTATAAATATTATTTCTATACTTGTTGAAAGAATTTTTGCGGTAATTAAATGAACTGATTCAGTTAAAAAAAATCTCCACCGTAATAGGGATCGGGACAACAGAGCCAGTAATTTATTTCAAGTGGAATACAGATGTAGTATAGAACATTTCTTAATGTTATATAATATAATTGAAAGTTATGTGATTTTCCACACCCGTAGTCTCTTTAACATGTTCAATTCGATCACACATCTGGAAAAGTTCAGGAAATTTGAAGAAAATTTGCTGTAAAATCAGGGAATTTTTAAAAATCTATCAGGAAATTTTTTAAAAATCTATCAGGGTATTATCAGAAAACTTTTTTTCCTGAATTTTGTGGCCACTCTGTGTAATGTGTTGTTTTAATTAATGTAAAATTAAATGTTTATTTAAAAATATAGCTGCAAAATGAACTGATGTTTTGTGTGCAAAAAATGAAATTCTTTCGTTAATTTTCTTTTTCAAGCAGTGATGGATAACAAATTGAGAATTTCTCTCTATCCCACCTGGTAATCAAATCGATATTTCAAAGTAAGGTTTAAAAAAGACGTCATCAGTGTAAATATATACATGTACATAAGGCTGATACATTTTATAATAGTTAACATATTTTCAGCTTACTGCCTCCATGTACAACACTGTGGAACAGGTAGTGCCTGGAATCTGATCGCTGGCCCCTAACAACTGAATCCTATCCTTTTCAGGTACTGTGGTAAATTGAAAAGATGCAGTACAGTATAGCATATTTCGCTATTTAAAAATTTACAAAAAGAACTTTCTAAAAAACTAAAATTAGAAAGTGGAATTCTGTTCTTTTGCAAAAAAAAATTGTTAATTTTTTTTTTAAATCTCCCTTTTTGTTATACAGTCGAACAGGGTTGGCATGGTTTAAACCAAATAGTTTTTTTTCTCTTTTTAAAGACTAATTTAAAATTGCATTTTTTTTTTTGTTTATTTATAATTAGATTTTTTAAATTATTTGTTGTAAATAACTTTTTTAAATAAATCTTATAATGAAAGTCTATAGAACTTTTTATAAGTATCAAAAATAACTTTTTATATTTATCTAAGTGTTTTATTACTGTTTTATAATTATTCAAAATTATTAATTAAAATTAAATTATATGCTGCATTTTAAATTTGTTTGTGAAATAGAGGTTTTGTGCTTAAATAACTTATTTCTAAACCTTAAAAATATAATTATGTATAACTTATTACCATTACTGATGAATCTAAGAGCAATATTCCATGTAGAAGTAGTAAACAATTACTATTGTATTATATAGTTTCCATTGGATTTAAAAAAACATATCTCTAAATATAATATTAAAATTTAATGATTTAATTGTTCACATAAGTAGCAAATGTTTATTTACTTAGTGTAAATTATTTTCAGAAGATATATTATTTGTTATTTGAAAATTTATTATTCTAGTTAATGTAAAATTTTATTTATAAATATGTATACATTTTAATTAGAAAAGGATTTAAAAAAAAAAAAAAAACGGGGAAAAAAAAACTGTTTTTTTTTTTTAAACAACAACAAAAAAACAACATGTTTTGGGGGAGGGAGGGGTCCAACTCTGCGGCCAAATCTCATTAACACGAAGTCGATGGGGCCGTTGAAATTGTTTGTGCTAACTGAATAAATTAACGTCAAGTTTTAAATACGGGGAACTGCTTTTTTCTTTGCGTTAAACGGGAGTTCAGGTTAACGGATTTCACATTAACAGGGTTTGACTGTACCAAAGTTATATTTGGGAATACTTTTTAGAATAAATTTACTTATTGTATTAGAATTGAACATTCTTTTTTTTTTTTCAGTGTTCTGTGGACTTGCTTATTTCACCTTTGTTAGAGCTGTTGTACTTAAACAGTGTGGCTACAGAACCTGGAAATCAAGAAACTTTTCGATTGTGGAAAAAATCAGGGAATTTTTTTAATATTCAGGAAAATTTACTGTTACTGTTTAGGGTATGTTTTTCCATTATCCCTATTTTGGTACCATTTTCCTGAAGATTTGCTGTGATAATCATTAGAAGTTTTAATGTTATGGAATAATTTTAACTTTTAACTACCACCAAACCTATTTTTAAAAAATTAGCATATTATCTCTTTAGCATACATGTTCTATTCGATAAGTGTGTCAACATATCTGGAAAAATTGGGGGAGTTCGGAAAAAGTTTGCAGGAAAGGAATTTTTTAGAAATCTGTCAGGGAACTTTTTAATTGAATTTTGTGGCCATCATGTTAAATGACACTGATAGTTCTTTTGATAATCCTCTATAATTTATATATTAAGTATAATTTTTTTATTCTTTTTAAATTAGTTTTGCTGTTGTGAACATGTCTGAATTATGGCAGTATTATTATAACAAGGCTGCTAGTGGCGTTTACTAAAATGACTATTTTAGCCCCCATAAAACTTTTTTTGGTAAGAAAAATATCGGTACTTACGTATTAACGCCACCGCAGCTACAGATTTGATGGTTTTTAAGTGCCGCCAATAAAGAGCAATCTTGTTGTTTGCATGCAGTTATCTTTTGGATTCCTTGTAAGTATAAAACTGTAATTCCTTGTAAGTAATTAAAAACCTCCAAATCTGTAGCTGCGGTGGCATTAATACGTAAGTACCAAATATCCTAATTGACTATTTTAACCTCCAGGCAACTTTTTTTTAAAAAAGGGTTCCTAACTTTGAACTGGAAACCAATAGAAAGCATGGCTTCAACTTGGTTGCAGCAGCTCATTTAATTTATCCTCAAAGTAGTAAAGAGTGTTTTTGAATTTAAAGCAAAATTTGTATGATACAGTAAATTTTTCTAAAAGTATACCGAAGAGTAAAAGGCAACTAAGTTGTTTAAATCTAGAATTTTCAAAAATTATAATTGGTTTCCTATTGAAATATAACATTCATTAAAAACCTATATTATATGTTTTTCCTGTAAATTTTTCTACTCTTCATTTTTGTTTTCAAATACTGGGTGGGAGTAGGCAACATTGGTATTCTGCATCTGCCTTCAAATTTTTTTTACATAATCTACTTTTGATTAAACTATATTGTGTATTGTCATTGCATGATATTCTGAAATAAGTCTGTTATTGCCTTAAATGGTCGTGTGATCTTTGGTCAGTCCTATGTGCAAACCATAATATGAAGGGTGCTTCTGCATACTGGCATTGACTTAAAACCATCCAAAACAAGGGGATCGCTTTCAATGCGAGAGAGGGATTTTTTTAAGTCATAAAAAAGGGATATTATTTTGATTAATATATGGCGTCTACTTTTAAAAATTGGAAAACAGTTATATCTATATAAATATATGTTTGAATGGTTTATTGTATTAAATAAAGGTAATTTTATTTTAGAGATTATGAAAACAACCAATGAGGAGGCGAAAGAAGCTCATGGAGTGACATTAAGGCTGCTGATTGTGACAGAGATGTGGAATATTTTTGGGAATGATATTGTGGATTGTAAACATGGATTATAACATATGGTTCATAAACTTAAATAATTGTTTTGTATCTCCTTTCTTATTTTACTGTCATTAAATGGGGTCTTGAAGTTAAGATCCTACTGTTGCTCTGAATGGGATATGTCATTAAAAATTAGCACATATATATTTAATCATCTTATAATTTTCTAATTGCTGGTTTAAAGTGTGAACTTAGAAACAATTTGAAAGGTATTTGTATCTATGTAATTGTGTTAGGACCATGTCTGTTACTGTCACATGTAATTATTAATATTTGTTTTATTAACATTTGTTTTAATGTTATGCGTGCTATTTTTAAAATAAAATTATTTTGAACATTATGTAATGATTTATTTTTACAGTTAAAAAATATATATAATTTTTATTCAAATTTGATTAGTTCAGAGATAATTAAGTAACAGATATTATAAGTAATTTTAATTCTGGTTCATTGGAGCAAAATTAAATTTTTTTACAGAATAATCCTCTGCATATAAAAAGAAAGTTTAATTTTTCGCAAAATGATATTCTACCTACTAAAAGATGATACATAGTGTAACAGTAGTTGGAAACTCATAAAGCCAATACTTGGAAAATATCTTAGTTTTAACTTTTTCTTTTCATTAAATGAGAGATTCTATAATGCATATACTCTTAAACTTTACAGTGTTAATAAAACTAAACACATTCATGTGAAAAAAATATGTGTCAAAACAAGCGCTTAGGAAAGTAGGCAGGATACATTCGCTTCCAAATTTTTTCTGTTATCTATTAAAATACAAAAATCAATAATTTGTTTTGCTTAAAATTGCAACTTTAAATGGTATTTTGAATTTTAATTTCATAACCTCTTCCGAAAAATATGAGCCATTATGAATATGTATATATGTATGTGAATATGAAAAATATGAGCAATATTGTTTTAACATGGGTGTTCCACATTGTTACCACATGATAGTGTTCACTTTTACCAATGTTGTTTAAATATGAATCTTCCACATGAGTGTTCAATCTTGATTCTTGCCAATGTTGTTTCAATAAATACTTTCCAGAAAAACAGTTTCTACAGCACTAGTTCTTGGGCTCGAGAACTATAGTGCTGTAAAAACAGCATTATGGGATGTGTGTCTTGAAACAACATTGGCAAGATTCAATATTGAACACTCATGTGGAAGATTCATGTTTAAACAACATTGGTAAAAGTGAACACTATCATGTGGTAACAATGGGGTGCATCCATGTTGAAACAACATTGACATTCAACGTGGAAACCACATGGGCAAAAATGAACACTCTCATGTGGAAACAATGTGACAAATCCACGTTGAAACAATATTGACATTCAACATTGAAACCACGTGGGCAAAAGCTAGCATGTGGAAGCAGTGTGATATATCTACGTAGAAACAACGTTGGCACTCAACGTTGAATCCACGCTCCTTTAAGTGAACACTTCCGCTTGAAAACAGCGTTGCAGTTCCACGTTGAAACAACATTGTGCATGTTGGTATTTAACGTTGACACCACATTGAAACAACATGGTTGCGTTGCTTGGGACTCGGTGTCTCACTGATCAAAAGAAACATCTCTCCTCAGAAGAATGGATAATAAATCCAGTTGTCTTGGAAGACAGACATAGCTGGACAATGGCGCCCCTTTTGGACACTTCTGATGGTTTTTACGAATTTAGGGTCCCCCTCGCCGGTCACAAAAAAGACCTACCGACCTACAAAAACACTTCAAAAATCCACTATACGAACTAAATTATCACTGTGCCTTTACCACAGTCAGTATGCAAGGTTCCCACTCAAATCACAGAATGAAAATCAATGACTTTTAAGGACCTAATTAATGTTTTTAAGGACCTTAAAAAATGACTTTTCAATGACTTTTAAGGACCTAATTAATGTTTTAAGGACCTTAAAAAATGACTTTTCAATGACTTTTAAGGACCTAATTAATGTTTTTAAGGACCTTAAAAAATGACTTTTCAATGACTTTTAAGGACCTAATTAATGTTTTAAGGACCTTAAAAAATGACTTTTCAATGACTTTTAAGGACCTAATTAATGTTTTTAAGGACCTTAAAAATGACTTTTCAATGACTTTTAAGGATCTAATTAATGTTTTTAAGGACCTTAAAAAATGACTTTTCAATGACTTTTAAGGACCTAATTAATGTTTTTAAGGACCTTAAAAAATGACTTTTCAATGACTTTTAAGGACCTAATTAATGTTTTTAAGAACCTTAAAAAATTTGTTTTCAGGCATCATGTCTGTATAAATTTTTTTATAAAGTATATTCTACCAAAACAGTTACAAGTTGGCGCATGCGTAATACAAATATGTCAGAAAATTCCGATATAATGAAGATAAGTGGCGGACACGCGGGGATAGCAAGACTGAGTTGCATTTTTGTAAATTTTGAAGTTGGTCAACATACACAAAAATTAAGGACTTTTAAGCACCTCTAAGCATTTTCAAGTACTTTCAAGGCCTCGAAAACAGGTTCAAAAATATTAAGCACTTTGGGTGGATCTTAGAATAGCCCACCTCTTGGCATCTTTTGGAATTCTCGCCAAACGAGTGGCGATAACGTCGTCAATGTGGCAACCTAGAGGAATTATGGAGGAGAACAGGCTAGAATCTTACGGGAGTGCCCTGTTTGAACGTCCGATCACAACGGCGTTTCGGAACCAAAACTATTCGAAATGCGCAACGAAATTCTGAAACCTGATTGGTTAATTAATATGTATTCATTTTTTTCCCGTCATTTATGCATCTGGTCTCTTGGGAGAAGGTTTTAATGATATTACGAGATTCTTTATTCGGCAAATCATTAACACGTACCCTTTGCCGGCAAAGGATTCAAACACATTTATAGCAAGTCTTAATTTTTTTCATAAAATATTATTATTTCTGGCCTTTAAGTATTGTTTTTTAATTGAAAAATAATAATAACAAATATTCAATTAGTAGTCAACTTGGCGAGATTTGAATAAGTCGCCAAGAGGTGGGCCCATCTAAGATTTTACCAATATTAATGACTTTCAATGACCGTGAGAACCCCGAGTATGAACCGGTGTTCATAAGAATGTCAACATTGCGGATAATTTCCGACTCGACCTTGTACACTTAACCTTTTAGCTGTTCAGTTATTTAGATGATTTGGGTACCTAAATTGTTCACTTTTTTTATTGCAAAAAACAAATGTTTAATACAAAATAAAATATACTTAGCAGTTAAAAATTAATATTTTTAATTATATACATAAAAATTTTAAGGTTTTGTGGCGGCTGCCACTCAGCGTGGCAGTGGTAAAGTTCGCATCCAGTGGAGCATTATTTTCTAAAAATTAAAAAAAAAATCAATTTAATTATTTTCTAAATAAATAAATAAATAAATAAAAATGAATACCTATTAGTAGTTCAGTTTTGTATATAACTATAATATCTATATATAATTTTGTAATATCTATATAACGTTTACGGGATGCCATTTTGCAACAAAAAAATGCCGCGCACTTTGACTTTGACCTTTGGCCTCTACCCTTTGGCATCTAACCTTTGAAACTTGCAGTATAGTGCTGTCATCTATTGCATTGAGCGCAAATAAATTCCTCCCGAGATATATTCGGGTATAACAACACGAAGCAATCAAAAAAAAATTACCCCGAGTAATACTCGGGCGTGACATTTTGGAACACCAGTGCTGTGCCCGAGATTACCTCGGGCAGAACAGTTAAAAGGTTAATACTCACCTCAGATTCTATGAGTTCCTCTTCAGTTACTTCATCCTCAATGGATTCTCCAGCACTTTGAGAGCCATCTTGAAACTGAGAATTATCTTTTGAACTCTCGGACTCTTCTGCAATATTTTCATCTTCTGAGGTGGGTTGAGTCAGTTTCATCTTTTTCCTTCTATTCACACCTACATAGTACAATTTAATAGGTAAGTTGCTAGTCTATGGTACACTCAGAATTTTACTTAAATAACTGGACAAGCAATCAAAGACTTAAGAAACACAGTCCTTTCAGCCAAGTTAAATCACAGAAGTTAATGTCAGATAATGTAGAGCCCCACTGTCTTAATACTAATTTGAACACTTACGATGGACTCTCCAATGTTGATTTTATTGATTGCCTTCCCACCACACTTAATAAGGATGAATGTTGTCCGGAATTTCTTAGGCAATTGGCATTGGAAATTATTAATCAAATTCCTTCAATTGACATCAAAATCTATACAGATGGCAGCAAAATAGATATACAGGCAGGCAGTGGAATTTATATAGAAACGCCCGTAGAGAAACATTCTATTAAACAACGTAATCCAGATTTCTGCTCTGTCTTTCGAAGCGAATTAATAGCAATTGACCTGGGTTTAGAGAATATCTTTGGCGAGGTCAACTACGGAGACTTATGGATTCTATCCGATAGCCGAAGTTCCATTCAACACCTTAAAAACTGGGCCCTCGTGGGAGACAAAACCAGTCTATCCATAATACGCAAAGTCAAGAGCATATCCCGACTGCACAAAGTGCACTTTCAGTGGATCCCGTCACATGTAGACATCCACGGAAATGAATTGGCTGACACTCTTGCTAAGGAGGGACTAGAACACCCTGTCCTCTCTACTCAAGAACTCACATATCAAGAGTTATACTCAAAGAAAATAGCTCAAAATAAAGCGGCATATACCTCCGTCTCACGAATGGTATAAAGCCAAAAAGCCAGGACACTCCCTATCTCTTCCTTGTGATAGGCACACCAATACCCGTCTGTCCCGACTTGCTACTGGTCACCTTAAACGCCTCACATATTCTGGGGGAAGCAAAAAATTTCCTCTTTGCCCTAAATGCCAAAAAGAACAGGCATCACCTCAGCACATTTTGGACTGGACTGGGAGGACATTTATAACTGTCCACAACTAGTGTCAGACTTCATTAATGTCAATGGCTTCACTGATATTGTCTGACTTCGTCAGACAAAAGGGAGATTAGAAACAACAACAACACTCAGAATTTTGCAACAAATGGTGAATGATAACCTTCACGTTCATTTTGGATACTAAATTGCTAAATAGGTATTGAGATTTTGACAGAGCAACAAATGAGAAAAATTGCTAATTTGAACTTGCAATGAATTTTCAGAAAATGTGCCAAGTTGTACCATAGACATTTACAAAATCTCCCATTTACTTGTTTTCAGTAAAATTTAACTTTTACAGCTTGAAGCTTTTGATGGCAACAGCTTTTTTTAAAAAAATTACTCAATTTGGAATTAATAATAATCCTGATCATTTCAACAGTAATCATAACAACAAAAAAAATTAAAGTAGGATTTTCGGCTTTTAAAGAATATGTTATGTAAACCTTGGGACCTAATGTAATTTTTTTTCTGGAAACATTAAAACTAATAAAATGAACTAGAATTTGAGTAAAAAACTAAAACGTCTGCATTTTTTTAATTAAGAAAATTATTTTGATTAAAATTTCTTACAAGTAATTTTATTGCACTACTTCATTGCCGTAACTTTAAAATAAAGATACAATAGCAAAATAATATGTTCACAATTTGTATACTAACATTTCCATACATTAATTATAGCTTAAAATAATTTGAAAAAAAAAAACTTCCCTTTTATTCCTATACAAGCACTTAAATACTAAGTATAAAACTCGTTTATTTTTTACCTAAAGAAGCAGATTCGTCCATTTTTTTTAATTTACCGGCAATCACACGTTTTGCTTTGTAAACAGAGCGTAAACGCACGAGACGAGAAAGAGCGGAACCAAAATAAATAATTGAGTTGAAGTCGAAGTAGCTGTTTCTTCTTTCTGGTGGATTCCACCATCCGACTGGTTAGCGATGCCCATGTTTACCAACAAAGCAACTCCGGAGGGGAAAAAAACCGGTTCCTAGACATTTTGGTTGGTAAAAAGCTGGCTTGTAAAGCACAGGATTCAATGGGAATTTGTGACTGTATTGCAATAAAACTGTAAATAATCAAGTTTCAATTGAGTAAATCATTAAACAGACGTTCTAAATGGATTTTAGACATTCTGAAATATATTTTTACTTAGTTAAAATTGCAGTTTTTATTTATTAATGGCTCTTAATGATCGAATTTCGGTGAAATCGCGGTGAAAAGAGCCGATTTCGGCGTGATTTTGGTTGGCGGCGTAACGAATTACCGGTCGTATGATGTCACATGCCCCTCGAGTATAGATTGGACAAAAAAATACGTATTGCCAAGGATTGAAAATAAATTCTTAGGTTGTACACAGCAGAAATGTCAATAGTAGACCTTAACCCTTTGCACTCGAGGCCTATTTCGCACGGAGAGACCAGCAACTCGAGGTTGGTTCGGTTGGCGCTTATGAATTTGCTTCATAGAAACTAAACAGTCATTGGCCTTGCATCAAATTTCAACATCAAACCTAGTGGTCCTCTCGTGTTACGGAATCAAATCGTGTGGCGCCTGAGAGGTGCCGCCCGAGCGCAAAGGGTTAATTAGTAATAATGTGCCCAAAAAATATCTACTCTAGCACTTTACAAAGTTTCTTTCATTACCTCTGTCGTGAGGCTAGTTAGTGTATGAAATTATAAATATTAAATAAGCAATACATGTTGCACGTTACTTAATGAAGTCTATTATTTAAGGAAAAACTTTACAGGCATTTTACGTTAAGCAGTAACACAGCGAGGATTCATTAGCACGCTAATAAAAAGAAGCAAGTGAAAAAGGTGGATTGTTCGAATCCGAAGTAGTATTATTCCAACCGCACCGTAGTAGAAGTTATAGTTATTACGACGTCGCATAATGTCTGTTCATCATGACGTCATGTCCACTGCACCTCCTATCCATAAAAGTGAACAGTGATTGGTTAGTTTTTCACCCATCACCATCAACCACTGGCGTGTTTTTCTCCTTGCATTGAGATCGGAGCAGTCTATCCAATTGTATATCTATATCGATGGATTATTCAACCAGAAACTTGAACACAAATGTTTAGCATAATTTTACCATAATGGTAAGAAAATAGTGACAAGAATATTTGAAAACAAAATCGAATTTTTACTTTTCATTATCTGTACTAGAATACAGCACGATTTGAGTTCATTCAATGCTTTACAACCACAGCTGTATAAAGCGAATTCAATAAGCTCAATTCATCCTGTCTTCTAGTATAGTGAGGATTACGTGAAGTCACATGTGATAATCCCTCTTCTCGGGATTGGGTTCGTGTTAAGGTGTAGTAATAGACGCTGGATTAATAATCCGTATTTTGAAAACATAACATAATTTATTTCCACATCAACTCGTCTCGCGTGCGACCACTCTTACAACGTCTCTCGTCCACCAGAAGGTCAGTTCGTCTCCCTCGTTCTCGTTCAGTCTCTCCCCCAGAACGACCATGTCCGTGGTCAAAACCACTTATCCTTGAGGGGTGATGGGTAGCGTCCATTATAACCGTTCGAGAGGGAATTCTAGGTTCGTAACCCAAGAACCTCACACCTCCCTTCCAGTGTCCATTGCACGACTATAGCCTTGCAATAAAACTATTTCCAAAACAACCCAAATCATCCGTCAAGCCCCTCTCTTTCCCATCCAACAATGTGATGGTCAGATACTGCCTAGGTGTGTGTAAATGTCTGTGTCCCATGAGGGCTCTCATGCATGAGCTTACAAAACATTTTCATTACAATATCTACACAATTATGTATTTACTTGAAATTTCATTTTTAACACATATGCAATATACTTAAAAATACATACACACATACACAATATACATAAACTTGGTGCTATTAATACTCTATCCGAGATAACGCATCGGCATCCGTATTAATAGCCCCTGGCTTGTGGGCCACGTCAAATCTTTGCAGGGCCAATGCCCATCTCTGTAATCGAGCATTTTTCGGAATTCCTTCAGTTAAGAACTTTAACGGGTTATGATCCGTATGGAGTAATATTGATTTTCCATATGTCCATACTTCAAATTTGTTTAACGCCCAAATTACAGCAAAAGCCTCGCGTTCTATTGTACTCCATTTTGTTTGAGTATCCGTCAATTTCTGACTAGCAAAAGTTATTGGCCTAGCCTTTCCGTTGCAATCCCTCTGAATTAAACAAGCCCCAATTCCTGTTAGCGATGCATCAGTATGAATTTCAAATGATCTCGATATGTCTGGGGTGTATAATGAAACTGCCGTGCATAAAGCTTCCTTCAGTTCATTGAACGCCCTATCTGCTTCTTCCCCCCAAGGAATATCATTCGGAACAGATTTCCGTGTCAAATCAGTCAATGGTTTCGCAATCCTCGCATAACCTGGCACGTACTCCCTGTAGTAATTATACAGACCCAAAGCTGACCGCAATGCTTTCTTTGTCTTAGGTGCCCTTAAGTTTTTGATAACCGCAATTTTATCCGGGCCGTGTTTTCCTGACCCCACTATGTGTCCCAAGTACTTGACCTCCGGTTTTGCGAATGAGCATTTGTCAAGATTTGCTGTGAAATTTAGAATCTGTAAAGTCTGAAGCACTGCCCTTATGTGTTTCAAGTGCTCGTTCCAATTTACTGAATAAATTATTATATCATCAATAAAGCTTTCCGCAAAATCACTATGTGGCTTTAAAGCTTGATTCATTGCCCTTTGGAAAGTAGCCGGGGCTCCAGAAAGACCAAACGGCATAACTTTCCATTGATACTGACCCTTAGGAGAATTAAAACTGGTTAGATCTTTGCTTCCCTCTTCCATAGGAATTTCCCAATAACCTTTTAAAATATCTAGGGTTGTCAAATAATAGGCCGCTCCTGCGCAGTTCCTCATCGTTCTGCATCGGAAATGGAACCACTTGACTCTCAGAATTTAAACCGCGATAGTCAACACAAAGGCGTATTGTCCCATCCTTTTTCGCTACACACACTAAAGGGTACGTAATCTCAGCCACTGACGGTTCTATTAACCCCCTTTCTAGTAGATCTGCTATCTGGTTTTCTACCTGTGGTTTTAGTATCTCAGGGACCTTGTAGAGATAAGGTTGTTTCCTCAAAATATCCGGTTTTAACCTAATCTTATGTGAGCCTACCTTGGCAGATTTGATCTCGCCATCAAACACTTCATGGTGATCTTTAATTATTCTGGCGAGTTGGTCTTGTTGTCTTGCACCCAAATGATCCCAGTCACCTGATTTGACCAGTTTATCGAGCCAAATTTCCACCCCTGCCCTTTTCTCAATCGGTACATGCTGTACCTCCCCAAAGTCCTCATCAGTCTCATATATTATCCCAATAGTGTTAACAGGTTGAATATATTTCCTTAACTTGTTTTGGTGTAAATGACGAACACTTTCGTCAGGTAATTTTACTAAATATGAATGTGGTGATTTAATTTCGGTTATTTCGCCTGGCCCCATCCATTTTGAGCAAAGCTTATTTGTAGAATCGGGTATCAATGCAACTACCTCATCCCCAATCCCAAACTCTTGATCCCTAGACCTCAGATTGTGGTAATGTACATATTTTTGTTGTTGTACCTCCGATTGCTGACTAGCGAACATTTCAGCATCTGTTAATCTATCTCTGAGAGACTGTAAATATTGCCCTACCGATTCTCCCACCCCTTGTGGTAAAACAGCATCATCTATCCAACTGGATTTTAAAATTGCTAATGGCCCTATAGGTAACCGACCATAAACAAGAACAAATGGCGGAACCCCCGTTGTCGTATTTGGAACTTCCCTGTAAGCCCATAATAGATATGGCAATTGTTTGTCCCACCCTCTGCCTTGCGTCCTAATGCAATGATGCAACATCCCCTTCATAGTACCTATAAATCTCTCACAGAGTCCATTTGCTTGTGGAAATCCTGGAGTTGAGAATTTTGGAGAAACTCCTAACCTTGTTAGAAATTCCCTCGTAAGCTGTGCTGCAAAATTCGTCCCATTATCCATCCAAATCACTCTTGGTATTCCTGTCCTCATGAAAATTTCAATAAAAGCATCACAGGTGGCTTTTGCAGTTAATGAGGTAATCGGTATTGCCTCCGGCCATCTACTGTGTTGATCCATAACGCATAAAACATATTGATGCCCTCGCGATGATTTTGGCTCAATAGGCCCAAATAAATCCGCATTTACAACCTGAAATGGTAGCTCAGGTCTACCCACCGCTTCAATTGGCGCCCTATCACTAACCTTTTTACCTCTCCGGAGCTGACAATCATGACACGATTCACACAATCTTCTGACATCCTTCATTAACCCCTCCCACCAAAAAGAGAGTTTAATGCGTTCCCCAGTTTTCTTGGAAGCCAAATGCCCACCTGTCAAGGTTTCGTGCGCTAATTTTAAAATTTCCTGCCTCCTAGTTAGGGGTACCACTAATTGACTGCATTTTTGTCCATTTACATTCCCCGTATGGTATAAAATCCCCGAATCCAACCAATACCCATTTTTCTGTCTCCTGGCTTCCTCAAAAGGTCGTTTAAGCGTCTCACACCTAGACTGCTCCTTTCGAAATCTTTGTGTCTGAGATAATGGTGGGTCATCCTCTGAATTTTCCCCTTCCTCCATTAGCTCTGCTTGACTGGACACCTGGTCTACCGGAATGCTATTTGTCGTATCCCCCCTTACGGACGTGTCTCCATGCGTTTCTTCGTTCCCCCTCCCTTCCAGAATGTCCTGGTCAGGTTCAGCAACAATTCCCAAAATGGAGACCTGCTCAATTACCTCACCCAAATATTTACTTCGTTGCTCCTTTAGCAGTTTAAACACCCGGGGAGTAATTAATGCTATTTCATTTAAGCCATCTACCACCGCAACATTCACGTTCACGTAAGGTCGGATTTCATCCCCTTCAGACAGCAGGCAAAGTGGAACTGACACCAATTTGGCTTCGACTTGGGGCCCAATTGCTGGTCGCAAAATTAAACGCCCCCCAGATTCCAAATATTTTCCTGGGACAACCGATTGTCTAAGGACACTGATTTCAGCTCCACTGTCAATAACCCCACGAAACGATTTGTTTCCGATTGCCAAATCAATTCTGGGAAGGTCTTTTTCCGTGTCCCCCAATGGTATATCTTCAAAATAATCATTGTATGTGGACTCCGAAAAATCTACACACACCTTATTCAAACTCCTCTCTAGGGCTTCTTCACTTCCGGTGTTCTGTTGTGGATTTTTCTTAAGCTTAGGGCAAAATCGCTTCATGTGTCCTTCCTCATTACATGAGTAACATTTAATTAACTTCTTAAACGCTTCTTTATTGCGCTGTTCGGTACCGGCCCTCTCAAAATTGCTATTCCCTGTAAAATGTTTCCCCCTCCCATTGGAACTATCTCCATTCTTGTCACTTGACTTCCCCTCCTGAGTTTCAAACTTTTGTTTACCCATCCGGACATGCATTTTACCCCCATTAATCTGATAGGTTTGGTCCCCTGGCATAGCGATCACGAAATTATCAATTTCTTGTGATAACTCCGAGATTTCCAGCCACCCATTTGCCTCCTTTAAATAAATATGAGATTTAACCTTCTGCGGTAAACTGTCTTTAATTTTATCTACTACTAAAAGTTCTTTTAATTTCTCAAAAGTAGTGACCTCTCGGGATTTTAAATAAAGTTCCAAAGCGGATTTTACTTTTCCGGCATATTGTGTGTATGACTCATCAATCCGTTTGGGGCAATTCTCAAAATTTAACCTATGTTGTAGAGGTGTGATTTGAAACTTTTTCAAAATCACTTCTTTTATTCGAACATAATCATCGAAATCCTCCTCCCTCAACATCGAACTCAATTCCAATGCACGTCCCTTTAGGCCATGCAAAATTATTTTGCCCTGGTGCTGGACTGGCACTTCATATAACCTAAACATCATTTCAACGTGGTGAAAGAAAAACGGCCAGTCTTCAGGTCTGTTTGGAGAGTCGAGAACAGCGCCCTTCATCATATTCAAATAATTCATGAAATTATACCCGTTTGTTCCCGAACTATCCCCTGAACGCGTCTTTATTTCTAATTCCTTTAACTTTATCTCGTGCTCCTTTTGTTCCCGTTCAATCCTGTTCTCCATAATAGTATTTAACAACTCCCTCGTAAACCCTTCCTCGTATCCCTCACTGTTTAAAATTATCCCCCTTAATGCCAAAATCTTGCTACCCACCGGTACTTCTTGACCTAATTCAGTGGCTAGTTCTATTAAATCCTCCTTTCTACCCTTATCAAGAAAAGCCATTTTAATAAAATACGATAGCACTTTAATAATATAAACAATGAAAATCAATCGATGTATGTGTTTTTATCCGAAAAGAGTGTTTTACCAAATACAATCACAACAAGCTTACTGTTCGTCCAATGACAACTTCAACAAAACGACAGTATATATTAAGCATAAACTTAGCACATTACATCCTCAGAAAAGAATTAAATATACTTAAAAAAACTACAAAACCAAATTACATTTAGAACCTTAACAGTAGGCTCGTAACTTTGCATATTCTCTCTTATCGAGCAAATTAACTATACAAAAAAAAAAAATACTATACAATATAATTCGATAATAACCAGGTGTTCCCCCTTGTATTACAATTAATGCAGTATCTCTGACCTCCACACGGATAGGAAAGGATTGGGACTTACCCCCTGCGAACATCTATTCAGCGATTCCACGAGATTCATCCTAAAGTCCGGTATTCCTCTACGATTTGTCTTCCTTCCAGGTATCCAACAGGTGTGGGTCTTTCACTTCGATCTACTCCAGGCTCCTAAGGTATCCACTTTTCAGGTACGGCGTCCATTCATCAGCGACAAATAGTAGGCTTCATTACCATGTGGCACCCTCAAATACACCTCATCCTTTCGACTGCGCCACTGTGATAATCCCTCTTCTCGGGATTGGGTTCGTGTTAAGGTGTAGTAATAGACGCTGGATTAATAATCCGTATTTTGAAAACATAACATAATTTATTTCCACATCAACTCGTCTCGCGTGCGACCACTCTTACAACGTCTCTCGTCCACCAGAAGGTCAGTTCGTCTCCCTCGTTCTCGTTCAGTCTCTCTCGTTCTCGTTCAGTCTCTCCCCCAGAACGACCATGTCCGTGGTCAAAACTACTTATCCTTGAGGGGTGATGGGTAGCGTCCATTATAACCGTTCGAGAGGGAGGGGGAATTCTAGGTTCGTAACCCAAGAACCTCACATCACAGTTCAATTGTTTTCTGATCTTCTGATGTCAAGGCAACTACTTTAGGTTGTTTTTTTTTTTGTTCGTATTTGGTTTGATTTGTTTGTACGATCAAACGACCAATTTTTGTGCACAATAACGATGTGGCGACATCAAATAACAGATCAAACTTCTGTGCACTGGAGTACTCTTTTGCACAGAGGTAAAGTATCTATTCCGAGACATCATGGTCCTCGGTTCAAACCCCGTTCGTCGCCCATTGAAAGCTGCATACGCTTTATTGGTGACTGGACTAAAAAAAAATGATTCATGCTGCCATCTATCGGCGCTTCTGAAAAGGAGACACTTCATCGCAACCAGCCAACACTCACACAACGATGCAACAAGCATCTCAAAAACCTCCAACTCCGATCAGACGTTGATCAACAGCATCGCTCCTTCGTCACTGGGAGGGGGCTATATGTGGCGACATCAAATAACAGATCAAACTTCTGTGCAGGGGAGTACTCTTTTGCACAGGGGTAAAGTATCTATTCCGAGACATCATGGTCCTCGGTTCAAACCCCGTTCCTCGCCCATTGAAAGCTGCATACGCTTTAACGACTAATCAGGCAGGGACCTACAGCTTAACTTGGATTCCGAACCACAACGAACATTTCCATGCCTAACCCAGGCAGGCCTGTAGCCAGAGAGGTCGGGCATTGCCCGACCTGGAAAAATCTTCGCCCGTCCTGGAAAATTTTATACCAATCATTTGTTTTTACTTGTAAACCTTTATATCTATGATTGAATAAAAACGAACTTTTTGTTGCTGTAGATACCTTCGGTTGTAGCACAGCAACTTGAGAATCTGCCTTTTCTACTTTGACTGCCATAAATCGTCCCTAAAGGATGTCAATGGGCCACGAAAGGATGGCAAATCTAGTGTTTTTGGCATTTGAAGTAGAGAGATAGAGTTTTGAAATTGTTTAATATGTGTAAAAGATAGGAAATTGCAATTATACTAACATTTATCATTTTATTTTAGATTTTTTTTTATGCTAAGTATTTTAAAAAGTTTCAAAATGTTTAATATAAGACCAGGAATAGGAAAATGAATTTCTATTATTTTATATTATAATTAATAATATATGCACTTTCAGTGGATCCCGTCACATGTAGACATCCACGGAAATGAATTGGCTGACACTCTTGCTAAGGGACTAGAACACCCTGTCCTCTCTACTCAAGAACTCACATATCAAGAGTTATACTCAAAGAAAATAGCTCAAAATAAAGCGGCATATACCTCCATCTCACGAATGGTATAAAGCCAGGACACTCCCTATCTCTTCCTTGTGATACCAATACCCGTCTGTCCCTACTTGCTAGTGGTCACCTTAAAGGCCTAACATATTCCGGGGGAAGCAAAAATTTTCCTCTTTGCCCTAAATGCCAAAAAGAACAGGCATCACCTCAGCACATTTTGGACTGGACTGGGAGGACATTTATAACTGTCCACAACTAGTGTCAGACTTCATTAATGTCAATGGCTTCACTGATATTGTCCGACTTCGTCAGACAAAAGGGAGATTAGAAACAACAACAACATATATGCAAAGAAATAGAAAAAGGGTTTTTATATTATAATAGTTTTTGATAAATTTTTCAGAGTATTGAAAATGATAGGAGAAAATAAAGGAAAATGCAATTCTATTAGTAATATATATATATAGTTTTTATATCAAAATGTAAATAACTTTTTAATGCTGAAAGAATTTCGTAAATGACAAGTTTGTTAAAGAGTTATGTAGCTGTTCCACAAGACCAATGATAGGAAAATGTAATTTGTTTAACAATATATATTTTTAAATAGAAATGTAAGAACGGAACTTCGAAAAAACTTTTTCTGTTAAAAAAAACTTTTTACGTAAGAGTAATTTAAAAATAATTACAAATATAAAAATTAGTACAAAGTAGATATTCTTAAGTTGAAATGCGTGAAAAATTAAGAGATGGACAAGTATAGAATATTTCAAAAGAATAGAATTGTATTAAATATACTTTAAAAAATTTTAAATTGAAAGTTTTGTTTCTATCAAAATTTGCTCTGGTGTAGAGTCTTTAAAAGAATTTAAAAAAAAAATAACATTACATCAAAAATATATTAACAATGTTTTTTTTTTTTTTTTTTTTTTTTTTTTTTAATATTTTTTTGTATATATACTTCATAAAGTGCTCTGATAAATATTCTTTTACGTGTAATCAATTGTAAAAATTATTTGAAAACCAATTAAATAATTTATATTTCTGCCCCTCCTGGGAAAATTTTTGCCCTTCCTACAAACTTTGGCTGGCTACGTGCCTGAACCCAGAATTCAAACTCGTCACCTTGCGAGGCCAGAGCGCTAACCCCACAGCCATCAGGTTGGCTTGTTCATATTTGGAATTTGAGTTTATAATTTTTTTAACAGTTCATCTATATAAATAAAACTGACTTTCTGTCACACGGATTTGGGGACCGTTTCACGTAAAGACTACCTAACGGATTAGGATGAAATTTGGTATATCGCTTAATTAAACGACCAGGAGTAAAATAGAAGATATATTTTTAATTTTGATTGAGTTTTAAAATTTCCGAAATAATTTTTTTTTGGTGTTTTTAAGCAGACAAAAACTGACTTTCTGTCACACGGATTTGGGGACCGTTTCACGTAAAAACTACCTAACGGATTAGGATGAAATTTGGTATATCGCTTAAACGACCAGGAGTAAAATAGGCGATATATTTTTAATTTTAATTGAGTTTTAAAATTTCCGAAATAATTTTTTTTTTGTGTTTTTAAGAAGACAAAAACTGACTTTCTGTCACACGGATTTGGGGACCGTTTCACGTAAAAACTACCTAACGGATTAGGATGAAATTTGGTATATCGCTTAATTAAACGACCAGGAGTAAAATAGGCTATATATTTTTAATTTTAATTAAGTTTTAAAATTTCCGAAATAATTTTTTTTTTTTTGGTGTTTTTAAGCAGACAAAAACTGACTTTCTGTCACACGGATTTGGGGACCGTTTCACGTAAAAACTACCTAACGGATTAGGATGAAATTTGGTATATCGCTTAATCAAACGACCAGGAGTAAAATAGGCGATATATTTTTAATTTTAATTGAGTTTTAAAATTTCCGAAATATTTTTTTTTTGTGTTTTTAAGCAGACACAATTTAGTATTTCCTGAATGGCAACTGAATGACAATCTTCGTTTGGTTTGTTTTGAAAATCGCAAATGATATTCTACATTCACAATGCCTAGAAAAAAAAACGCCCATCATTAAGCAAAATCGACAAAAAAGTTTTTCAAAAACGTTTAAAGAGGAACGAATTACAAAATGACAACCAAGAAGCTTCGACTTCGCGGCAGCCGGACATTTCCCCAGAGGACAGATTAGCGTCGCAACGGCTACGCCAGGAGTCTGTAAGGAGTGGAGAAACATCAGAGAGGTGTGCCGTTCGTTTAGAAGCCGAAGACATGCTGAACTAAACGAACAAAGAATGTAACTTATTTTTATGATGATATTTTGTTTACCACAAATAATTTATTTCTTTACCAACAATAAATAATGCAATTTTTTACGACAATAAATAAATAATATCTGCATGAACATCCTATATCTGTTTAAAAAATTTACTGTAATTTATAATGTAATTTTGTAAAAGATTTAAACTCAAATAGTGCTTAAAACTATTTTCGTAACATATTATAGACAGACTTACTTTATTGTACTTATTTTTACATATATATACTTATACATATTACTACAGCATGCTTTGTAAACTTTCCATTTATTAAACTTTTATATTACTTTTATTTAGTACCAAAAACTGAGTTTATCCGTCAACGACGGGCCACGCAGCTAGTCAATAATAATTCTGAAAATGTATTTCGTTTGATGAGAGAAGTTTCCTTTAAAAAAAATGTCTAATGGAGAAACAAACTTTGTTCATGAAATAGATGATTGACGCCAAATTAAAACAGAAGTTATTATTCTTGGAGAAACACAAACACGCCAAACTTAATTGAGAAGATCTTGAAGACTTGGTTTCTGTTTTCAATAAAAATGTATACAAAGACAAAAAGTGTTACGCTTTTGCCTTCCAAAATTTCTTTAATTATTTTTTACAAGCTGTGTGGCTTAATATAAAAATTTTAGGTCCTGGTTTTATGGTAATTAAGTTTTTTTCATATTTTTTTTTTTTTTTTTTTTTTTTAAATTTAAGAAAAAGAATCCAAAAGTTTATGTTTTGTATATAAAATTTCACATATGAAAAGATATTATGCATTCGTTCGAAATTATAATATCCTGATAAGTAAAACTTTTTGCCTTTAAATATCTCTCAAAGCCCATTTTTTTCACAGCAGAAGTTCGACTTTTTTACTTTTAATTACCCGTATGTATACATTAGATTAGGGTAATGAAAGTATAGCATTCGATCAAAAAAAAAAAAAAAAAATTCGATATTTTTTTGCATTTCTCCACTTTTCGGAACATCCCGATTTCCAAAAGGTCGTCTAGAATAAATGTCTGACGTTGTGTATATGTGTCTGTGGTCAGCATAACTCCCGAACAAATTCACCTACGATGTTCAAATTTGGTGTGTGGGTTATTAGTGACCATGAAGTCACCACAATAAAGGTTTTCGTCAGAATCACTCAGGCATCAAAATCGTCAAAAGGCATTACCACAGCGATTTGGGACAAAATCGTTAGAGCCGTTGTTTCAGTAATTACTGAAAACATGATTTTGTTCATTGGCAGCTACCTTATGCACACGCGCGATTTTGACGAAAACCTTAAGGGTAGGTCCCTGTGCCATCACCAACCCGCACACCAAATTCAAAACATTGTAGGTCAATTTGTTCGGGAGTTATTCTCACCACAGACACACATTTTTTATAGATCTGGAAAAATGCAGAATTAATTTTTTTTGGAGTAAATACTACTCTATGTATACATATGGGTAATTAAAAGTAAAAATTGAGAATGCATGTGAAAGTTTTTTTTTTTTTTAACTTTCTTTTTATGGGTTATATTATTATAGTTTCAATTACTCATATGCACAAATAAGGTAATGAAAGTATAGAATTCGGTCAAAAAAAATTTGCATTTCACCACGTTTTGGAACTTTCTAATTTCAAAAAAGTTGTCTAGAAAAAATGGCTCTATGTGTGGCAAGCCTATATTCGAAGCATATAGCGTTTGCCCGAAATTACAGTACCCTGATAAGTTAGTTTTTTTATTTTAAAATCTCTCAAAGATTTCACACATCTGCAAGATCTTGAAGAAATCCACTTTTTAAAAAAAAAAAAAAATTATTATTATTTTTGCAATTCGTTGTTTTTACTACAATATTTTCATTCTTTCTTTTCATTTTTTTTTTTTTTTTTTTTTTTTTTTTTTTTTTGTCATTACATTTCAATAAATACTTTTTTGAAATTACAATAGAAAAGAAAAAAGAGAGAGAGAGAAAAGTAACAAAAATGACAGGGAAAAGAAAAAACACGGGCCTCAAAATTTATTTATAATTATGAATTTAAACCGAAAATTAATGCATAACTATCAACTAACATTTCATTACGAAATGGAATCTACATTTTTGAAAAATGATTGTTTCGACGAAAATTCTCCATGGGGTTAAGGTGTATGTATACCCTAGATTTTTTTTTTTTTTAATTCTGAGTTGAAAAATCCCATTCTTTTTTACATTTGTTAGAAAGTATATGATTAAAATAATTTCATAAAAATAAATCAAATTTCGGAAAATTGTTAATTTGTTAATTAAGCTTTAATTAGATAATTAGTACCTTTTTCAAGCAATGATATATCAAATTCTAATTTACTTAGAAACGCAATTCTACTTGGAAACCATTCGAAATATTATTCTTAATGTTTTGAAACTCAATTAAGTTTCTAATATAGAAGAGTTTTTGTTTTACAATTTATTTTGTGCGAAAATATGAAAAAAATCCATATTTTCAAAGAATTCTAAGATTTAAATATCCCTAAAAAAATCAATTTCTCAACCAATATTATATAATTGAGTTTCAAAACATCTATATAAATAAAACTGACTTTCTGTCACACGGATTTGGGGACCGTTTCACGTAAAAACTACCTAACGGATTAGGATGAAATTTGGTATATCGCTTAATTAAACGACCAGGAGTAAAATAGGCGATATATTTTTAATTTTAATCGAGTTTTAAAATTTCCGAAATAATTTTTTTTGGTGTTTTTAAGCAGACACAATTTAGTATTTCCTGAATGGCAACTGAATGACAATCTTCGTTTGGTTTGTTTTGAAAATCGCAAATGATATTCTACATTCACAATGCCTAGAAAAATACGCCCATCATTAAGCAAAATCGACAAAAAAAAATTTCAAAAACGTTTAAAGAGGAACGAATTACAAAATGACAACCAAGAAGCTTCGACTTATCGGCAGCCGGACATTTCCCCAGAGGACAGATTAGCGTCGCAACGGCGACGCCAGGAGTCTGTAAGGAGTAGAGAAACATCAGAGAGGCGTGCCGTTCGTTTAGAAGCCGATCGGCTAAGACATGCCGAACTAAACGAACAAAGAATGAATTTACAATGGGGTGATAAATTGAATGGCAACTGAAAAATAAAATCTGTAATTTATAATGTAATTTTGTAAAAGATTTAAACTCAAATAGTGCTTAAAACTATTTTCGTAACATATTATAAACAGACTTACTTTATTGTACTTATTTTTACATATATATACTTATACATATTACTACAGCATGCTTTGTAAACTTTCCATTTATTAAACTTTTATATTACTTTTACTTAGTACCAAAAACTGAGTTTATCCGTCAACGAAGGGCCACGCAGCTAGTCTAGCATATTATGTAGATTTCTATGACATAAAAAAATTGTAATTGAACATTTTGTTGTTGAATTATCGTTGTTTGAATAAAGCGTGACATAATCAAAATACAGTTCGTCAGAAAACAGGTTTTAAGTATTAAAAACGTGGTATCTAACAGGAGAAGTACCTACCTATAATTGATTGTAACTTAATAACTATTAAGGATATTTTCAAACGTTTAGTATTGCTCGAAAGCTAAAGTAACAGAGAATATTGTGATATAATAACAAAAAAATGAATATTCTTATCGATTTCCGTGAATTGTAGGGTATACATACACCTTAAGAATTCAGAAAGACTAGGGGGCTCCGCCCCCTGCTCGCTGACGCTCACCAACCCCCTGGATTGCTATGCAATCCCCTTGGCTCGCTTTGCTCGCCTCAAAGTGAAGTATTTAAAATATGACCTAGCAAAAAGCTATTTCAGCTGCCTAATGCCATGAAATTGAAAACGTTTTGTTATTTATGAAGAGTCAGAATAATTACCACGTCATTATCCTACTGCTGTCGAGACGTGTTAAGCAGGGACAGTGTGGCAACGTAGTAGAAAGTTCTTGGACAACAACAAAAATAAACAGTATCGTACATATATTTTTAAAAAAAAAATCGGTTATTTCATTGAAAGATTAAAATTTACGGGCTGGTATCGTAGGAAGCGCCAAAATAATTAAAGATGTTTATCGAAATTTCTTAACGAAGCAATCATATGTTTGCATAATCTTTTTTGCGATACTTAGAAAATAAAATAAAACAGTGAAAGGCCAATTATCCGGCATCAATCAAAAGGAATTTTTTGAAAATCAAATTTGGCGAGAAAATTAGCCCTATTTCACCAAAAGTTTTTTTTTTTTTTTTATTTCATATGAGATTTTGAAGTTGAGTGGGTGGTTTTATTCATTATTTTGATAGTTTTCAATTCGTAATAGCTGAATTTGCACTGATTAGAAATGAATATAGATTCAGATTTACTGTACAATGTCTTTTAGCGACTTTTTGAAAGTTGACGATTTAGCTCTGAATGAAATCCGACGACCAGCAGATAACTTTTCTGTTAGTCTGTTTCATCCGGAATTCCAATCGAAAAGAAATATACACAACTTGTATCTATTTATTCATGCATCATCGTAACTATTAAATCAATACGTTTTAAACAGGCAATAATTTCTATCTGTAGACTGTAATAAGAAAAACAAAATATAGCGAATCCAGGTTGTTGCTGTTGCCAGATGTATTAGTCAAATTTCAAAAGATATTGTTATGAATTTTTCCGCTGAGGCAATGACGGCACAGTTTTTCAGATAAAAACTAGTATTTATTCTCTTCAGAAAACTCACAAAATTTATTCACAGATAACAGTGCAATCACTATTAATCTTCAATACAAGCTTCAACAAGAACAGCTTCGAATTCAGCGATTATACAAGCTCACTCCAATAGGTAAACAAAGCGATCAGCTTTCAACGAAGTCCGAAGTACATCTGAAAACTTTCCCGTTCTCCAGTCTTTTATATACAAGCGCGTGAGACATTCTCGAAATTTCCAGCCAATTCATCGGAAACGAAATATCTCGAAACTTCTCGATTACTTTAGGTGTTGCCACCTTTTTCTAACTTGTATAATCGCTATTAATTAATAAATAAAATAAAAATAAATGACAATAGAATTTTGAAATAATACGTCACTATTTACAATATATACAGACAATTCGTGCAACAATATATTGTGATTGGCTGGATTGTTGGACTTGGAAAATCGTGCATAGAGTACATTCAGAAGATTTGTTTGAAATCATTGCCATTCTGCTCACAGAAATACAGCCGAATTTGGACGTTACGCAAGAGAATTATATATATAGATTTTCGAATGCTTTATTCTTGCAGGCCGCTTTTCGGTTTAATTATATATTGTAGTTCTCCCGAGTAACTTTTGTCGTTCCGACCTTGCGAAGAAGAGGAAGAAAAATCTTTGCTGCCCTTCGAACTTCCTCTTGCGGGCGTTCCCTTCGGTGCAGTGACCGGGCCGACTCTGGAGCCCCCCGGGGGCAACAGACGAGAAAAGGAAGCGCCTCTCGGATCGTCTGCACACAAGCATCCACTCTTCTTCCACGCAGGTAGGTCTCTCTCTCTCTCTCTCTTCCTTTAGATTAACTTCGATTGTGTGTATGTTCGATGGCGGGCAAATTTGAGGAGACCTAATTAACCCCCTTGCCGTCATCGAATCGGCCTGAAACTTCGCAGATAGATTCGATTTCGATGACAATACATTCTATCAAATTTTGGGGCTCTAACTGTTACTAAAAAGTTACGCTTTTACGGACTACTAATCAACCAACCTCCCGTCATCCAATGCCGGCCAAACGGTACAGTGGTTAGCGTGCTAGCTTCTGGACCGCGAGGTTGCGAGTCCCGTGTTAGGCATGGGTGTTTGTAAATGTATGTTGGCTTGTCTAATGACGAATGTTTTAGGCGTATTATAGCCCTCGTGTTGCTGACGGCGCCAGATGATCTGAAAACAACCAACCAACCAACCAACCAACCAACCAACCAACCAACCAACCAACCAACCAACCAACCAACCAACCAACCACCGCTTGGTTGCGGGTTCCGAGTCAAGTGTTAGGCATGGGTGTTTGTAAATGTATGTTGGCTTGTCTAATGACGAATGTTTTAGGCGTATTATAGCCCTCGTGTTGCTGACGGCGCCAGATGATCTGAAAACAACCAACCAACCAACCACCGCTTGGTTGCGGGTTCCGAGTCAAGTGTTAGGCATGGGTGTTTGTAAATGTATGTTGGCTTGTCTAATGACGAATGTTTTAGGCGTATTATAGCCCTCGTGTTGCTGACGGCGCCAGATAACCTGAAAACAACCAACCAACCAACCAACCAACCAACCAACCAACCAACCAACCAACCAACCAACCAACCAACCAACCAACCAACCAACCACCGCTTGCTTGCGGGTTCCGAGTCCTGTGTTAGGCAGGACTGCACTGAGACATAGCGTGTCTTAACCCTTACAGGACCATAAGATGTCCAAGACTAAATATGCCAATACAACACAATATTTTAGCTATTGTGGGTGTGCCGACCAAACGGTTTAGTGGTTAGCGTGCTAGCTTCTGGACCGCGAGGTTCCGAGCCCCGTGTTAGGCATGGGTGTTTGTAAATGGATGTTGGCTTGTCTAATGACGAATGTTTCGGCGCATTACAGCCCTCGTGTTGCTGACGGCGCCAGATAACCTGAAAACAACCAACCAACCCGTCATCCAATCGCGCTAAAATAGTATTTAACCGACTAATGTTGAAACAAATGCATGTAAAATATCTATATTAAAAAGTTTGTTTTTAACGGGTTATATTGTTAGTTGTTTATATATTTTGGGTGATGGAATATCGTGTTTTTCGACTGAAGACTGTTCTACAAGTAATTCGAGACTGCGTTGCTGTTGTCTGCAAGATTCTTGCTCTTTCTGAAAGAAATACTCAAACTTTTATAACGTTTCTAATCCATGCAAATGTAGCACACTTTTTCACATACATTCTCAGCATACTTATGCAGCGCCTGAATTGATAGAGTTATATATCACCGAATAGCTCATTGGCGGTTTTTCTATTCTAAAAGAAATTGTGGCAACCCGTGGCCAAAAATGTTAGTACAGCCCAAAAGCGATTCTAAAAGACTGAGAGGCGACTGCAATTTTTTGGACCTCATCGAACATCATTCTGAATTTTTTATAGAAATTAGAGAAAAGTGAGTAGATTACGAATCCACTGGTCTGCCGTGGCAAAAATGGCCGAAACTGGTCAAAAATCGACTTTTAATAAGTTAAACTAAATCCAATTGCCAAATGCGCCGTAACTAGCCAAATAATGAGCATTTTTTTTTTTTTATTTGGTAAACCTCACTCTTTAATTTTCAATTAAGAAGGTTGCAGACGATTCGGATGTGTGGCTATGGCTTACTTGCATTTTTCACTAATGAGCCAAATTGGCAATAAACATTACGTCACTGATGACGTAACTGATGTCGCCAATTTGGCTTACTTTAAAAAAATATAAGTTTTCCGAGCCAAAGATCAGAAATCGTTTGCGCTTTTTCTCATTGAAAATCAAAATGAAGTGGGTTGTCAGACGAATAAGTTTGTTCTATTTTTGGCAAGTTATGACATATTTGGCAATCGGATTATAGTTCAACTCATTCCAAGTCGATTTTTGATCAGTTTCGGCCATTATTGCCACGGCAGACCAGTGGATTCCTAATCTACTCACTTTTCTCTAATTTCTATAAAAAAAATCCAGAATGATGTTCGATGGGGTCCAAAAATTGCAGTCGCCTCTCGGACTATAAGGAAAATTTATGACTGCCCGAATTCCCCCCCCCCCCTCCAACTCCTTAAAAAAAAAAACCCCTTTGTGTATAATATAGTATATGCAGGGTATTTTTGAGGTGTTGGAACTTCGGATGTTTTGAATTTAGTAATAACGTTTTCCGAGAAAGTTAAGCATTCAAGCATTCACTAAGAACAAAACATCTGTCTTGTCCATCGATATAGATAAACAACTGGATAGACTGCTCCATTGTCAATGCAAAGAGAAAAAAACGCCGGGGATTGCGAAGCTGGTGGGATTATTAACCAATCACAGTTCACTTTTGTAGTTGGATGGAAATGCGAAACACCTTGTAAAATACTAGAGTATATATTTTTGTGCATATTATTACTAATTAAGGTCTACTATTGACATTTCTGCTGTGTACAACCCAAAATTTTATTTTCAATCCTCGGCAATCCGTATTTTTTATCCCACCAACGGCATCTGACAACGGCTTCATTTTCCCAGAGTTAAGCAGTCTATCCAGTTGTTTATTTATATCGATGGTCTTGTCAGGGAAAGTTTCTCTCGTGACGAAAAACTAATAAATCCATCCAAGATTTCTTCCTGTCTGACTCATCGATATCGATAAACAACTGGATAGACTATTTATGCTGGGAAAATGAAGCCGTTGCCAGATGCAATTGGTGGGATAAAAAATACGGATTGCCGAGGATTGAAAATAAAAATTTGGGTTGTACACAGCAGAAATGTCAATAGTAGACCTTAATTAGTAATAATGTGCACAAAAATATATACTCTAACACTTTGCAAGGTTTTTCGCATTCCCATCCAACTCTAAAAGTGAACTGTGATTGGTTAATCTTCCCACCAGCTTCGCAATCCATGGCACGTTTCTCTCTTTTCATTGACAATGGAGCAGTCTATCCAGTTGTTTATCTATATCGATGGTCTGACTAAAGGCTCGTTAAAAAAAAATATCATAAATATATTACAATTAACGAGCATTGAGTCATTATAAAACATTTTATCAGATAGAAAAAGAAGAGCTAGGTAGATAAAGGGGAAAGGAAATGTATATTTTTAAAATATTACCTCTTAAAGTTTTTATTACTTATTTTTGTTTTGTACTTTTTACTATTGCCCAATTTTAGATTTACGACTGCCCATTTCAATTAGATCACGACTGCTCGTTAGAATAAGCACTGACAGCCGGAACAGTTTTGTATTCCTTTAGTATTGTTATTAAAAGGTATTCACTTGAATACCTTCGTAAAACATTTAAAATCTGGAGGTTTTCATCACAAACCTTGCAAAACCTTAAAAATGCCTAAAGCTTCATATGTTTCTTTAGGTTTTACAGAAAAAACCTTAAAATACCTTCCTTTAGTCATGATATTAAAAGGTATTCAACTGAATACCTTAGTAAAACCTCTAGAATCTGGAGGTTTTCATCACAAACCTTGCAAAACCTTAAAAATGCCTAAAGCTTCATATGTTTCTTTAGGTTTTACAGAAAAAACCTTAAAATACCTTCCTTTAGTCATGATATTAAAAGGTATTCAACTGAATACCTTAGTAAAACCTCTAGAATCTGGAGGTTTTCATCACAAACCTTGCAAAACCTTAAAAATGCCTAAAGCTTCACAGGTTTCTTTAGGTTTTACAGAAAAAACCTTAAAATACCTTCCTTTAGTCATGATATTAAAAGGTATTCAACTGAATACCTTAGTAAAACTTCTAGAATCTGGAGGTTTTCATCACAAACCTTGCAAAACCTTAAAAATGCCTAAAGCTTCATATGTTTCTTTAGGTTTTACAGAAAAAACCTTAAAATACCTTCCTTTAGTCATGATATTAAAAGGTATTCAACTGAATACCTTAGTAAAACCTCTAGAATCTGGAGGTTTTCATCACAAACCTTGCAAAACCTTAAAAATGCCTAAAGCTTAACAGGTTTATTTAGGTTTTACTGAAAAAAAACACCTTAAAATACCTTCCTTTGACATGGTATTAAAAGGTATTCACCTGAATACCTTAGTAATACCTTTAGAATCTGGAGGTTTTTATCACAAACCTTGCCAAAACCTTAAAAATACCTGAAGCTTCGCAGGTTTCTTTAGGTTTCTAAAAATAATACCTTAAAATACCTTGAGTTAGGTATTTTTCCCATGAGGTATTTTTAGTTAAAACCTCAAAAATACCTAATAAAAACCTTGAATACCTAGTTTAAACCTTAAAAATACCTTTAAAATAGCTTTTTTTTTTAGTAAGGGAGTACCCCCCCCCCCCTCCCTCAACTCCCCACATTCATTCATGAATGAACATTATTAAACCCTAATTACTCAAAAAACTCAAAGTTTGCTTTCAATATTTACAAAATATGAGAAAGAAAATAGAAAAATATATAAATTATTTTAACTTACTTATAACGGAGCTCCGTGTCTCAAAAGTATTCAATTATAACTTTTAAATTTAGTTAAATAAATAACGAGAAAGCACATGTGTAGACTATTTCCGTTTGGTGAAGACATTTTTAGGAAGTGCTCCCTCCCCCCCCCCCCCCCCAACACACACATCCGGATTAACACTAGCCAATCTAGTTCATCGAATTCACAAGTACAGCCGAAGTTGGAAAATCAGTAACAGGGCTGGGTGTCGTCCCAATGCCGTATACATGTTGGGTGGAAGGGGATTCCATAGTAACAGTAGTCACCATGGCAACGGTGCAGCTTATTTGGAATTTCGGGGGCTCGCTCGTAGATCATCAGTTGTAGTTGACTGAGAGGCGACTGCAATTTTTGGACCCCATCGAACATCATTCTGATTTTTTAATAGAAATTAGAGAAAAGTGAGTAGATTACGAATCCACTGGTCTACCGTGGCAAAAATGGCCGAAACTGATCAAAAATCGACTTTTAATAAATTGAACTAAATCCATTTGCCAAATGAGCCATAACTTGCCAAATAATGAGCATTTTTTTTTTATTTGGTAACCCTCACTCTTTAATTATCAATTAAGAAGGTTGCAGACGATTCTGATATCTGGCGACGGTCTACTTGCATCTATTAAAAGGGAGCCAAGTTGGCAATAAACATTACGTCACGGATGACGTAACTGATGTCGCCAATTTGGCTTACTTTTAAAAGATACACATTTTTCCGAGCCAGAGATCAAAAATCGTTTGCGCTTTTTCTCATTGAAAATCAAAATGCAGGGTTGCTAGACGAAAAAGTTTGTTCTCTTTTTGGCAAGTTATGACATATTTGGCAATCGGATTTTAGTTCAACTCATTCCAAGTCGATTTTTGACCAGTTTCGGCTATTTTTGCCACGGCAGACCAGTGGATTCCTAATCTACTCACTTTCCTCCAATTTCTATAAGAAATTCAGAATGATGTTCGATGAGGTCCAAAAATTACAGTCGCCTCTCCGGACTATAGTTGATATGAGCTTGTTTTTAATCTTCAAGTGTGCATGCATTTTGCAACAGATTTGCCATTTATCGGAGTTTTTTTTTTTTTTTTTTTTTTTTTTTTACCAACTGGTAGAAATTTCATCTTCATTTGCGATTCAAATTAACATTTACGAAAAATAGTAAAATAAAAAAAAATCAAAGTTTACTAGAATCAATTAGTAAATTTTAATTTCAAACTAATAATTCAGAGGCTGTATACTTGCTGTAACCCCACGAGCTTCCCCTTGACCACTCACATGAGTCGGCAAACACTTCTACACTAAAAGCCAAACATTCAATAACCAGAATAGCAAAATTTTTAAAGAGCCGCAAAATAAATACAAGCAGACCAATATAAGCCAAGTCTTCTGCTGGAATCTTCTGCTTGGTATTGCCTCTAAATTAAGAAGTTCCATATACGGTCGGTAGTGCTACCATCTACGGAGTAGCCGCAAAATAAATAAGTTGAGCCGCAAAATAAATATAAGCAGACCAATATAAGCCAAGTCTTCTGCTGGAATCTTCTGCTTGGTATTGCCTTTAAATTAAGAAGTTCCATATACGGTCGGTAGTGCTACCATCTACGGAGTAGCCGCAAAATAAATAAGTTGAGCCGCAAAATAAATATAAGCAGACCAATATAAGCCAAGTCTTCTGCTGGAATCTTCTGCTTGGTATTGCCTTTAACCCTTTACATACCATGGAGTCAGCGTTGTGGGTTTCACAAAACCCCGGTGACTTTCCATTCATAAAAACTGGAAATGGACTCGCCCGACTCGTTCTCCTGTCTGCCACTCCTGGGATTCCTGTGGGGGGGTCACTGTCGACCATTAAAAGATCATTACTATATGTCTACAGCCTGCAATAGGGTTGTGCGTTGGGTCATCTGCTTGATATATCGGAGAGTTTAGTTGGCGTCTTATCAATGAAACAAACGCCACCGCTAAGTACATGACAAGATTCGCATAAAAGAAAAATCCTTGACTATCTTACTCCATGTCCAAAGGGTGGGGCAGTTTGACATTGAGTACTTTAAATCCATGTCTCCCCTCTACATGCCCAACAATAACCTATTGTTGAGGACCGTCACGCTTTAAACAACTACTGCAGGCCAGATGCCTCTCACTTGGAAATATACGTTTACCCCTGCACCCGCCCAAAAGGCGACTAGCTGGGAATTTCCCTACAAGGCGGGTTGGGATTTAAAGTGTTAAATTAAGAAGTTCCATATACGGTCGGTAGTGCTACCATCTACGGAGTAGTTACCCAAAAGAGGTAGAAATGAACTCTTCGGTGGTTATAGGTAGACTAGCGCCCTCCCTCTCACGAGCGAGTGTGTGCTAACATAAAGTACTACTTCAGGAAATGGGGGTAGTGCAAAATGCTTGAAAAAAGCAGAGGTGCCTTAGTTACCATAGGCCTCGATAAAAACAAGAAGAAGAATATAAGCTCTAAACTACGCATATTTTTGTACCATTTTTATAGTACAAAAATTACGGCAGATGAGATTAGTTGGTATAGTCCCCATTCTTCAGACTCACTAGGGCATATAACCCTTCTCGAAATTTTTGATTTTTCTATTAGAGCCCAAAAACCAAAGGATTTTTCTTTTTGTTTGAAATGTTACATTTATTTAATTTTTTTTTTTTTTTTTTTTTTAAATTTCTATCTAACCTTATTTGGAAAAAAGTATCTGTAATCTCTATATATATAAGGCAAAGCCCTCACTCACTCACTCACTGACTCACTCATCACTAATTCTCCCACTTCCCACATAGTCACAACTCTGAAAATCGGCACAAATATCAACAATGGTAAAAATAGAAAAAGTAAGCTATTCCCATCTCGATTAACCCACTTTAAGGGGTCGAAAAGGGGTTAAACGTTCCAAACGAGGGATATCCAAATGTTCCTCTTCCAATGTAGTCATATTTCTGATATTTGGTGCAAATGTTAAAAGGGCAAATGTTAAAAAAATAAGTCATTCCAATATCGATTAACGAATTTTTAAGGGATGAAAAGTCGACGCAACATTGAAACTATACGAGGATTAACTTAATGTCTCAATTCCAATACAGCTACTACTTTGAAATTTAGAACTAAGAGCAAACATAAACACAATAAACTATTCCAGTTTACTATTCACAATTATAAATTTCGTTTAAAATGTCAACAAAGGAAAGTTCCTATTTTGATAAATCAATTTGTCGGGATCGAAATGGGAGCAAACGTCTGAAGTGTAGAATACATGAATGTCTTTTGATCGCTAAAATGCTAATGGTAAAATTTCGTAGCGTAGCACGGGTATTCAGCTAGTTAAATATATTCGGCATTAATAACATTCTTGCTGTGTTACAAAATCTACAAAAAAGAACACTTTTCATTTAACGTCGTTTAATTAATTTTTATATATAGATATTTTTATTTAGGGATATTTTTATTTATATATATATATACAGACATTAAACTTTCATTTAATGTCTATATATTGAAAATTAAAATGACAAAAGACAAAACTAGGTGGGGCCACTGTATAATGCATAAGCTTAAGGATTTCAGATATAAAATAAAATATATTAGACGCTATTTTCGAGTTTTTCATTTACGTCATTTCACGAAGTGATCATTTTCATCTCTACTCACCAAATGTCAAAGTGGTTATACAAAGTAGTTTCAAAATGCACTGGGTTAGAAGATTGTAGCATAGCGAGTATAGGGAATAATCCTTACTAGGAATTCCTCTTAATTTAAGAAGCACTATTAAGGTGTATGTATACCCTACAATTCACGGAAATCGATAAGAGTATTCATTTTTTTGTTATTATATCACAATATTCTCTGTTACTTTAGCTTTCAAGCAATACTAAACGTTTGGAAATATCCTTAATAGTTATTAAGTTACAATCAATTATAGGTAGGTACTTCCCCTGTTAGATACCACGTTTTTAATACTTAAAACCTGTTTTCTGACGAACTGTATTTTGATTATGTCACGCTTTATTCAAACAACGATAATTCAACAACAAAATGTTCAATTATATATTTTTTTATGTCATAGAAATCTACATAATATGCTAGATGTTTTGAAACTCAATTATATAATATTGGTTTAGAAATTGATTTTTTTAGGGATATTTAAATCTTAGAATTCTTTGTAAATGTGGATTTTTTTCATATTTTCGCACAAAATAAATTGTAAAACAAAAACTCTTCTATATTAGAAACTTAATTGAGTTTCAAAACATTAAGAATTATATTTCGAATGGTTTCCAAGTAGAATTGCGTTTCTAAGTAAATTAGAATTTGATATATCATTGCTTGAAAAAGGTACTAATTATCTAATTAAAGCTTAATTAACAAATTAACAATTTTCCGAAATTTGATTTATTTTTATGAAATTATTTTAATCATATACTTTCTAACAAATGTAAAAAAGAATGGGATTCTTCAACTCAGAATTTAAAAAAAAAAAAAATCTAGGGTATACATACACCTTAATATTTTAATAAGTTTTTCTAAATAATCACATCAAAACCCTCACAAAACATTTTTTTTTTTACCTCTCCATCCTTTTCTATATTTCAATTTCAAAACTCTTCATCGACATTTCAAAACTTTCCATCTATTTTACACAGCGCAGGGCGAGATTGGCCAAGATACTTAGCAACGGCCAGTCTACATGTGTCTCTACAAAGGGATTGGCTAGTGTCTTGCCGAGAGCGGATTAGTGCGATTCTGAATGTGATATTAACTGATTCTAGTACCGTAATAAATATCTCCTAAACGCACCTATTAAGCTTTGTAAGAAAGCCACAAATGATAATAGCCATCCGTAAAAGTTATTTTATGATATAGTCCGAGAGGCGACTGCAATTTTTGGACCTCATCGAACATCATTCTGAATTTTTTATAGAGATTGGAGAAAAGTGAATAGATTAGGAATCCATTGGTCTGCCGAGGCAAAAATGGCCGAAACTGATCAAAAATTGACTTGGAATGAGTTGAACTAAAATCCGATTGCCAAATATGTCATAACTTGCCAAAAAGAGAGCTCACTTTTTCGTCTGGCAACCCTGCATTTTGATTTTCAATGAGAAAAAGCGCAAACGATTTTTGATCTCTGGCTTAGAAAATGTGTATATTTAAAAAGTGAGCCAAATTGGCGATATCAGCACGTCATCCGTGACGTAATGTTTATTGCCAACTTGGCTCCCTTTTAATAGATGCAAGCAGATCGTCGCCAGATATCTGAATCGTCTGCAACCTTCTTAATTGATAATTAAAGAGTGAGGGTTACCAAATAAAAAAAAAATGCTCATTATCTGGCAAGTTATTGCTCATTTGGCAATTGGATTTAGTTCAACTTATTAAAAGTTGATTTTTGACCAGTTTCGGCCATTTTTGCCACGGCAGACCAGTGGATTCGTAATCTACTCATTTTTCTCTAATTTCTATAAAAAAAATCAGAATGATGTTCGATGGAGTCCAAAAATTGCAGTCGCCTCTCAGTCTAATACATTTTGGCTGATAAAGCGTTTAATTCCCAAAGGATTACTTTTCCACAGATGAATTGAAGTGAAACTGTCGCAAAACACTCTACAACATACCACTGATCTTTAAACTACAATTTGTGGACAGCGCAATCACATTAACAACCCTGCCCTAAACTAAAGAAGGCTTCGCACCACCATTAACTATAGTCCAAGACAACTTATGATGACCTCATTGAATACACTGTATCCTTCCGCGCAAAGATATAGTTCCGGACAACTCACAACTTATATACTAATATTCATAATAGTCCGAGAGGCGACTGCAATTTTTGGACCCCCATCGTACATCATTCTGAATTTTTTATAGAAATTGGAGAAAAGTGAGTAGATTACAAAACCATTGGTCTGCCGTGGAAAAAGTGGCCGAAACTGATCAATAATCGACTTGGAATGAGTTGAACTAAATCCAATTGCCAAATGCGCCATAACTTGCCAAATAATGAGCATTTTTTTATTTTTATTTGGTAACCCTCACTCTTTAATTTTTAATTAAGAAGGTTGCAGACGATTCAGATATCTGGCGACGGTCTACTTGCATCTATTAAAAGGGAGCAATAAACATTACGTCACTGATGACGTAACTGATGTCGCCGATTTGGCTTACTTTTAAAAGACGCAAGTTTTCCGAGCCAAAGATCATAAATCGTTTGCGCTTTTTCTCATTGAAAATCATAATGCGGTGGGTTGCCAGACGAATAAGTTTGTTCTCTTTTTGGCAAGTTATGACATATTTGGCAATCGGATTTTAGTTCTACTCATTCCAAGTCGATTTTTGACCAGTTTCGGCCATTTTTGCCACGGCAGACCAGTGGATTCGTAACCTACTCACTTTTCTCCGATTTCTATAAAAAAATATTCAGAATAATGTTCGATGGGATCCAAAAATTGCAGTCGCCTCTCGGACTACAACATAGTTCGTATTAAACTTAAATATATGTTGATGACAAAAAAGAAGCTATTTTAAAGTAAAATTTTACCTAATACTTTACTTTTTTTTTTTAACAATGGTTTACTATAAGAGTGTAAACGAATCGTATGGCTATTTCATGACGTCACTCATTTGGCGAATTACCATTGGCTAACCCTGTCTCTACTCAATTCAAGACTTCACTTGAAAGATTATTGCGCAGCTAAACAATATAGAGTATTCAGTGAAATCAGGATAAGTTGCCTTGGACTATAGTTAGCGTCTGGCGGTAACCAAGAGCAGCCTCTTTCAAAACATCCCGCCGACACCACTGCAGTGCCCGATTCTTTTTTTTTTTCACTTTTAACTATAGGCACAGCATTGCTGATGCCCCCCCTCCCCCCCTTCATTAACAATTGTCGGTGTTATTTAAGTACCGAAATTTTTTCAAAAATCCCAATTTTTTTTTCTGATTTTAAAAAATAGTTCATACATTCCTGAAGAGAATGATGTTTTTATCTTATTCCTCCGGTGATTAGAACGCCACAAAATTACCCGTGATTTAAACATCACTAATGGGCGTAACACATTGAAGCGTCTGCTTAAAGTGCGTTTTTCGAGCACTAGTGTTTTTCACAGATGTTGCATATTCAAATCGATATATCTCCAGAACCATTAACAATTGGCTATTCAAATTTTTGAAGCATTTAATTTATATAGTTTTAAATATTTGTCTTCGCAGAATTTTATTTTTTTAATTCTGTTTTAAAATATAACATTTAGCGTAAAAGATAACATAAAAAAAAGCAAAAATTTCAATATTTTAACTTTGAGAATTTTTTTTTATTTTTTTTAATTCACCTATCAAAATTCTGCGAAGACAAAACTTTCTTTATATAATTATGTATTACAGAAAGCTTTCACTTTGAAAAAAAAATTATTTTTTCTTGACTTATATCAAAATACGCAAACATCAATTATTATGGATTTTTCTTGGTTTTTAAATTTTTTTTAAATAACTAAACACAATATTTAAAAAAACATTTTCTCACAGATATATAAATAGTATCTCACACATAAAATAAATTTTTGACATAAAAATGTAGATAAATAAAGTTTTTTTTATTTTCGGTACCGGACCCCCTTAAATAATACCGACAATTTTGATGCTGTTATTTAAATAATAATGACAATAAGGGTCGATTCAATTAATGTCGAGGTATTAATATTTTTAATAAATAATCAGCTATTAAAATATATCAATGATATTTTATGGCGTTAATCAAATGCACTGAACAAAATATTTACAATCACACAATAATTAAGATTGATTTTTTTTTTTTTAAGCATCTGGGTGCCCCAAAAGTTTAGGGGCCCTAGGCATGGGCTTAGCGTTAGCACCACGTATAGAACGTATGAATTTTTAAGGGGACAAGGGACACTGAAATCACCAAAAATGACGTTTTTTGTTTTCATTCTATAAAAATTGCTTATGCCACTAGCTTTAATTTCGCTTTTGAATTTTTGAAATCCGATGATTTTAAGTGGTAAAATCTTTATTTTAACTAACTATTTTAACGCATCGCACACTTGTTGGCAAAGGCTAAAAATGCGTTTTTCTCAGCTTCGCTTTTTCCCATTTTACTTATGTTCGAAAAGCTCCTTGCGATTCATTTTTTGATAAATCCACCTAATTTTTTTGTATTAATAATTTTTAATGTTCTATAAAGAAATTTACACGTGCTTTTTTATGTCACATAATTTTTTATATTTTTTTTCATGTTGGGAATTTGAAGTATGTGCATTTTTTAATGAGAAATCACTGGCGCCAAGTTTGAAATTTTATTTCTGTTCAACTTTTGCACCTAAAGATAAAAGCATGTTTGAAAATGTTTATAATATATTGATAAACAACTTAAATATACTAAAAGCGCAAACAATAGAAGGGTCCAAGCGGTTGCAGCTGCCGGTCGACCTTAAAGGTTGGACTCCGAGGCGCTCCAGAAAACTCGTTATAACTCCCGAAATATTTCGAATTTCTGTCTGAAATTTTCACAGTATATTCTCAAGACATTGTACTTTCAAATTAAGCACAAAAAAAAAATTTCGATTTTTTGAACCCAAGTTACCAGACTACTACCTTAAAAAGTTTGTAAAATTGAAAAATATTTTTTAAATAGTCAACAGTAATAAAAGTTAATATTGTTGTTGTTGTTGTTGTAGAAGCGTGAACATGGAACCCATACCGGAACCCAGTGATACCAACGCCAAGATATCGTCCTCAGCCATACTCAAAGAGAAATTCAAGGCATTCAGGTGAGTGAAAATAAAGAACGACCAAATAGACTGAGAGGCGACTGCAATTTTTGGACTCCATCGAACATCATTCTGAATTTTTTTATAGAAATTGGAGAAAAGTGAGTAGATAACAAAACCACTGGTCTGCCGTGGCAAAAATGGCCGAAACTGGTCAAAAATCGACTTTTAATAAGTTGAACTAAATACAATCTCCAAATGAGCCATAACTTGCCAAATAATAAGCATTTTTTTTATATGGTAACCCTCACTCTTTAATTTTCAATTAAGAAGATTGCAGACGATTCAGATATCTGGCGACGGTCTACTTGCATCTATTATTAAAAGGGAGCCTAGTTGGCAATAAACATTACGTCACTGATGACGTAACTAATGTCGCCAATTAGGCTCACTTTTAAAATATACAAGTTTCCCGAGTCAGGAGATCAGAAATCGTTTGCGCTTTTTCTCATTGAAAATCAAAATACAATGGGTTGCCAGACGAAAAAGTGTGTTCTCTTTTTGGCAAGTTATGACATATATGGCAATCGGATTTTAGTTCAACTCATTCCAAGTCAATTTTTGATCAGTTTCGGCCATTTTTGCCACGGCAGACCAGTGGATTCGTAATCTACTCACTTTTCTCCAATTTCTATAAAAAAAAATTCAGAATGATGTTCGATGAGGTCCAAAAATTGCAGTCGCCTCTCGGACTATAACGTAACAAATTTGTGGTTTGGAAATATTTCATTTTTTTATTTAAACTAAATTCAGATTTACCAGAAGCTTTTTCGAGCATGCGTTTCGACGATTTATCGACATTGTTTTGTTCTAAGGTCGTTCATTGAAGTATTCGCGAATCAGGAAACAACAAAAGCGTTAATTGCCTTCCTAATTGGAATGATTACGTAAACTGTCCCTATTTTGGGAAGAAATTAAACCCCAAATATCGTCAGTATCTCTTACGATGCGTTGCCACACACAAAAAAAAAAAGCATTTCACATACGAATCGGAAATGCTAATTCCAGATAAATGTTTTCCAGAAGTCGCAATTTTGTTCGAATCGGCGCACTTTATCGTCTGCTCGTACAGAGCGAATTAACGACTGATTTCTTCTTCGAAGTCAAGAAATGAAAACTCTTTCTTAGGTATGTTTCTTACTGTTGAAACTTCTTCATTGTTTCAATTTATGGGGGCGTAACAGTCTTCGACGAAATTTAAAAGCAGTATTTACATCCAACTTCAATGTCCTATAAATTATTTAATTTTCAATATATATGCACATTTTTTGCACAGGATTTATTGTTGAATATTTGTTAATATAGTAATTGTGTAAAAATAATCAAAAAATTGAATAATTTAATTTTATAAACATTTTTTGAATAATGAAATTTTTTAGATTTAAAAAATAGTCATTTGCCTTGGTACACTTTATAAAGAAAATAATCTATAAATACTTATTCAAAAAATACCAATGTTAAGTAAACATTTGGAATTAATTTGCTGACCTATTTTTTAAAGCAATAGTGCTTTTGAAATTTATTAAAAAAATTATTTCATTTTGTATGCACTAAAAATAACTTTTTTTTCGACATAAAATCCATAATAAAATATATATATACATATTTATAGTAAATATTTTAGGTCTACAATATAAAACTCACTACTGTATAATATGTTACACAAAAATTAATATGAAATATAAAATAGATTTTTTTTTTAAGTGTACCAAGGCAAATGACTATTTTTTAAATCTAAAAAAATTTCATCGCTCAAAAAACGTTTATAAAATTAAATTTTTAAATTTTTTGATTATTTTTACACAATTACTATATTAACAAATATTCAACAATAAATCCTGTGCAAAAAATGTGCATATATATTGAAAATTAAATAATTTATAGGACATTGAAGTTGGATGTAAATACTGCTTTTAAATTTCGTCGAAGACTGTTACGTCCCCTTAATGTTGCATTTTTCAAGAGGAAGTCTTCGTAAAGATCGTTCCTTACACTATTTTCGTACCTACTCATAAAATGTCAAAGTTTAGCAAACTTTTTATTTATTTTTTTATTTTCGGAATGCTTTGAACTCTGTTTTATTTTATATCGTTTTATACTTACTGAATGTTTGTCTTTTTGCGAATAGTTCTTTGGCTATCTTTACGCATTGTGCCAAAACAGAATATTTTACAAAACATTGAAAATATGTTCATAACTTTACAAAGTACCAAAAAGATGGAGATAAATGACATAAATTTAAAGGTAAAGTAACGCTATTTATTATTATTATTTATAAGTAGGAGTAACAACGTGGCTTAGTTGTAATTTAAAAAATTGTAAATTCTGAATAGACTAGTGTACAAATTAAATGTCTACTGATCTATGTATTCCTATTATCCATCTTCCTATTGATGAGCGATTTATTCCTATTATTCATTTCCCTATTTAAGATCTATTTACCTGTTATGCATCTCCGCATTTATGATCTACCTACTCCCATTACCAGTCCCGCTATTTATGATTTCAATTGTCAATTTTCTATTTTATGATCTATCAATTCGTATTATTAGTCTCCCTATTTATGTTCTATTCGTATTATTAGTCTCCCTACTTATGTTCTATTCGTATTATTAGTCTCCCTACTTATGTTCTATTCGTATTATTAGTCTCCCTATTTATGTTCTATTCGTATTATTAGTCTCCCTATTTATGTTCTATTCGTATTATTAGTCTCCCTACTTATGTTCTATTCGTATTATTAGTCTCCCTACTTATGTTCTATTCGTATTATTAGTCTCCCTACTTATGTTCTATTCGTATTATTAGTCTCCCTACTTATGTTCTATTCGTATTATTAGTCTCCCTATTTATGTTCTATTCGTATTATTAGTCTCCCTACTTATGTTCTATTCGTATTATTAGTCTCCCTACTTATGTTCTATTCGTATTATTAGTCTCCCTACTTATGTTCTATTCGTATTATTAGTCTCCCTATTTATGTTCTATTCGTATTATTAGTCTCCCTACTTATGTTCTATTCGTATTATTAGTCTCCCTACTTATGTTCTATTCGTATTATTAGTCTCCCTACTTATGTTCTATTCGTATTATTAGTCTCCCTATTTATGTTCTATTCATTCCTTTACATTTTATATTTACATTTTCTATTCTTGCTTTGTTGATAAATGAACCAAATTATTTGTAACTATATTTAAAGTGAAACGTTGAATATCCTTCGTTTGGAACGTTTAACCCCTTTTCGACGCCTTAAAAATGGTTTAACGAGATGGGAAGAGTTTAATTTTTCTATGTTTGTCCTTCTTGACATGTGTACCAAATATCAGATCTGTGACCACAATGGAAGTGGGATATTTGAATATCCTTCATTTGGAACGTTTAACCCCTTTTCGACCCTTCAAAATTGGTTAATCGATATCGGAGTATTGAATATGGCAAGTTCGGAACTTTCGACACTTTAAAATGAATAAATCGAAATCCTAATAGTTTTCTCTTTTCTATGCTTGGTTTTGTTGACTTTTGTTCCAATGGACGATTCCGGCATTTTTTTTTTTTTTTTTTTTTTCATTCAATTCTAAATGTTTCGAAAAGGCCCTAAACACATAAATTTCTGCTCTCTGCACTTTTTTTTTAAAAATTTGCAACCAAAATTCGCTTGTCAGATTTGACGGGAAAAACGACACATTCGGCTCGAATCCAATGTGACGTCACTTCACCCGAAACAACTTGGCTTGAAATGCAGCAGCGGAAACCGGTTTTGCTAGTTTCTTGCAAATTACGCCAAACGGTATTTGATACGGCCAATTGTCTAGTAAACATTCATTAACTATTTAGCAGAAACCTCACGACAACCATAGAGAACGAAAGGATGTCGTGACGTCACCATCGATATAGATAAACAACTGGATAGACTGCTCCATTGTCAATGCAAAGAGAAAAACGCGCCGGGGATTGCGAAGCTGGTGGGAAGATTAACCAATCGCAGTTCACTTTTATAGTTGGAAGGGAATGCGAAAAATCTTGTAAAATGCTAGAGTATATGTATTTTTGCACGTTATTACTAATTAAGGTTTACAATCGACATTTCTGCTGTGTATAACCCATAATTTTATTTTCAATCCTCGGCAATCCGTATTTTTTATCCCGCCAACGGCATCTGGCAACGGCTTCATTTTCCCAGCGTTAAGCAGTCTATCCAGTTGTTTATCTATATCGATGGACATCACAGCTAAAACGTACCGTTTTGATCGGACTGCGATCATACGTGGTTTTCGGCCATTTTCTTTTCTTAATATATAAATAACTAATTTTTTTAAAGAGCTTTTGTTTGAATATTTGTAATCAGAAAAAAATTCTTCGTAAATAAAAAGTAATTTCACTCATTTTAAAAAATGCGGGAATTGTCCATTGTGAGAATTGGGACACCATTGGAAAGGGAATTTGAATATCTCTCGTTTGGAACATTTACTTTTCTTTGGACCCTTTGAAAATTAGTTTGAGCAACATCGGAATAACTCGGGATTATTTCTACTCGTCTATTCATTCCACATTTCAAAGAGAGAGGGGCATTCATATATTTTCTTTCTCTATTCTTGCCTTTGTTCACATTTGTTACCCAATATCAGAATGGCGACAATCATTTTGGAAGTGGAAAATTTGATATCCTTCGAATATCCTTGAAAATTTGAATATTCCATTTTGGAAGTGAAAATTTGAATATCGAACATCATTCTGAATTTTTTATAGAAATTAGAGAAAAGTGAGCAGATTACGAATCCACTGGTCTGCCGTGGCAAAAATGGCCGAAACTGGTCAAAAATCGACTTTTAATAAGTTGAACTAAATACAATCTCCAAATGAGCCATAACTTGCCAAATAATAAGCATTTTTTTTATATGGTAACCCTCACTCTTTAATTTTCAATTAAGAAGATTGCAGACGATTCAGATATCTGGCGACGGTCTACTTGCATCTATTAAAAGGGAGCCGAGTTGGCAATAAACATTACGTCACTGATGACGTAACTAATGTCGCCAATTTGGCTCACTTTTAAAATATACAAGTTTCCCGAGTCAGGAGATCAGAAATCGTTTGCGCTTTTCTCATTGAAAATCAAAATACTGAGCAATATTGAGCAATACTGAGCAATTTAGAACGTTCGATCCCTTTTTCGGCCCTTTAAAGTTGGTTAATCGAGATCGGGATAGTTTACTTTTTCTATGTTTGTCTTTTTCGACATTTGTACCAAATGTCAGAGTTGTGACTACATGGGAAGTGAGTGAATTAGTGATGAGTGAGTGAAGGTGCAACCCTTCGTAACCCACGTCTACCAAAAGGATCCTCATAGTAAAGACGGGTAACTAGACTTTTATACAACGGAATTTATTGTAAACTAATTGACTGCTACAAGGGTTTTGCCTTTTATATATTGAGATAATTAAATAATAATAATAATAATAAAACTCTGTTAAAAATATCATTTTTTGTTACACCTTAATAGTAAGCAGGGATTACAGATTTTGCCGACCAAACGGTATAGTGGTTAGCGTTCTAGCTTCTAGACCGCGAGGTTGCGGGTTCCGAGTCCCGTGTTAGGCATGGGTGTTTGTAAATGTATGTTGGCTTGTCTAATGACGAATGCTTCGGCGCATTATAGCCCTCGTGTTGATGACGGCGCAAGATAATCTGAAAACAACCAAGGATTACAGATTTTTTATTTTTTTTCCTTGCTTTAAATCGACAACAAATGGTCTTAAATAAAAATAAAAAAATAAAAAAAAAACAATTTTTACATTTTTCTGAGACCTATTTAAATTTTAATTTAAATTATAAAATAGTTAGTTTCGATATCAAGCAGAAAACCAGGAGTCACGTGATATTCTGCCGAGTGACGTATTTTGCGCCTGGATTCGTAAACAAACCGGCATTTCTTGCCTTCCTTCCCTCGATTCTTTTCCTCTTTTTAGTAGTTTTTTCACGTTGTTCAAATTTTGAGTAACTTATTTTCGTTGAAAAAGATGTCCAAACGCTGTAAATATTGTATTGTGCCGGAATATGGTTCCCTTTCCTACTTGGCATCCATTTTGGCAGACCTGGTAGATTGGTGTCAATTCAAATTGGCGACATTTTGCAAAAGTCGCCAATTGGGGTGGCGTAAAGCACATTCGAACCAAGAGCGTTATTGCAATGAATAGAACAATGAATGAAAAGGTAAATCGTCCGTTTTAAGAACAATCCGTTCGACATGTTTGTGACGACCATTTTGATGTAAGTACTATAGTCCGAGAGGCGACTGCAATTTATGGACCTCATCGAACATCATTCTGAATTTTTTTATAGAAATTAGAGAAAAGTGAGTAGATTACGAATCCACTGGTCTGCCGTGGTAAAAATGGCCGAAACTGAGCAATAATCGACTTGGAATGAGTTGAACTAAAATCCGATTGCCAAGTATGTCATAACTTGCCAAAAATAGAACAAACTCATTCGTCTGGCAACCTCTACTTCATTTAGATTTTCAATGAGAAAAAGCGCAAACGATTTCTGATCTTATTTGGCTCGGAAAACTTATATCTTTTAAAAGTAAGCCAAATTGGCGACATCAGTTACGTCATAAGTGACGTAATATTTTTTGCCAACTTGGCTCCCTTTTAATAGATGCTAGTAGACCGTCGCCAGATATCTGAATCGTCTGCAACCTTCTTAATTGAAAATTAAAGAGTGAGGGTTACCAAATAAAAAAAATGCTCATTTATTTGGAAAGTTATGGCGCATTTGGCAATTGGATTTAGTTCAACTTATTAAAAGTCGATTTTTGACCAGTTTCGGCCATTTTTGCCACGGCAGACCAGTGAATTCGTAATCTACTCACTTTTCTCTAATTTCTATAAAAAATTCAGAATGATGTTCGATGGGGTCCAAAAATTGCAGTCGCCTCTCAGTCTACTAGTATTATTATTTTTTTAGTCTCCTTTTTATAATTTACTTGCGATAATCATGCACTCTTAATAGCGTTCTCATTGTTATTGTATTATAGCATTATTGGGACCGTAGCCTGGCATTTTAGCCATGTCGCAAACTTTTCGACTAGGAATTTACCGTTTTGCTGAAACAGGTTAGAAATTTACCCTTTTTCTTGAAACCGGCTTCCATACTTCTATTTCTACAAATTTAAATCAAAGAAAATACGAAACAACTCGATTAACAAATTCTCAAAATTAGCAAACGATCAGCAAGTGAAATCTCGAAGTCAGCGCAAGATTGAGCAAGAGCAGCTCCAGGCACGAAATACGTCACGACCAACAGGAAGCCGTTTTTATTGCATCATGTTTTCGGCTGTTTTCAGTGATTTTAAAATAAATATAATTAAATAAATAATTTTTTAACAGAAGTTTCAACGATATATTCAAATCCATGATAGTTTTTTGTACAAAAAAAAAAAAATAACAATAATAATAATAATAAACTAGGGGGCTTCGCCCCCTGCTCGCTAACGCTCTCCAACCCCCAAACGCCTCGCTGCGCTCGGATTGAGCGGCTTTGCCACTCAAATTTGTGGTTAAAACATCTTGCTGCGCTTGAATAGGTTTGCCAGCCATAAAAAATGTAACCAAATTTTTATAAATTTAATGTAAGGCTTGATAGAGAAAACACCCAAATTGCAAGTTTCATAATAGAAAGTTAAATATACTATCCGCCAACATTCTGACTTAAAACTTCATTAGTTATGCCCTTACATTAAAGTCCCAATATCTTTTATTTATTCTGATAAGTCGCCCCGTTAGAGAACGACGTCCAACGCGAGGCATTTTCTGGATAGAAATACTTCAAAATAATAATTACTCTAATACAAAAATGCTTCAGAAAAACAGAAAAAAATAACTTTGAAACGAAGAGTTTAAAAAGAGCTTTAAAATTAGTAACGTTTTGGTTGTTTACATACGTAAGGATAGCTTTAAAATTAGCAACGATTGGTTGGTTGGTTGAACCCCCGAGCAGCGGGTTTGTTGTTTACATACGTAAGGATGTTGCCATTCATATATTCAAAATCATTGAGGCTTTGTAGTAGCTTAATGATGAAAAATATTGAAATTTAACTAATTAATAAAGTGTTAATAAATTGTTTTGGCAAATCTACAGCTTATTTCCTTTAAAATGACACCTTGATCATTGAAATTGGTTGAGCAGTTTAGGTGGACGGACTAACCCCAAAAAACGTATTGCCTATTAAATATATAGATAAATAACCCTCTAATTAAATGAGAAAGTAAAAAATAGGCTGTAATAACCCATTCTTGCAACAGTTAAATTAAAAGTTGTCCCAAAATTCGAATCATATTTTTCGAATTAAATGTTTCTTCAGACCAAATAGAATGAACAAGCCACGCGAATCGATGCTGAACTTGGCCGATTTTTTTATTATTATTATTTCATTACTTTTTACGGTCAAACAAACAAGAATTTGACCTTTTTTTTTTTAAAACAGATATGTTTTTGTTTGGTGTTCATGATAACAGTGAATTTTATTTGCTGAAGTTTAAATAAACCAACGACTTAAATCTTGAAAAAAAAAAAAAAAAATCATTTTAAATCTTTCCATTGTTCCCATCTTAATTATACATCATAATTAACATATTATTTTAAGGCGAAATGTCAGGATGTTATTTTAATTCGTATCCATCAAAATGGAAAAAAATGAGATTTAAATTTACGATATTAATTCTTAAGAATTGAACATTTGATGTTGAAACACATGTAAATAATAAGTAATAGGTTTAGTTTAGTCAGAAAAAGTTTCTCAGCAAAAGAGATTATGGAAACCTTCCGAACCTGTTAAGTTTGGATAATGATGGATTTTAGCCCCCCCCCCTCCCCATCTCTCTCCCTCCAAAAAAGACTGAAGGTCATAAAGAGCCGTTAAGACAAACTAAAATAATTAGAATTTATAAAACAATTACAGTTGATGTTTTTAGATTAATTAGAACAAACGGAATAATTAGAATTAATAATAGAATAAGTAGAATAATAAAAATTAATAGAGTGTGTTAATAGAATAATTGGAAATAATAAAATAATCAGAAATAAATAATTAGAAATAATAGAATAATCAGAATTAAATAATTATAATTAATAGAATAATCAGAATTACATAATTGGAATTAATAGAATAATTATAATGAATTAATAACAACTACTAGATTTGTTAAAATTTAATACAATTATTGGAATCAAAAATTTTAATTAATAGAATAGTTAGTAATTAATAGAATGATTAGAATGATTAGAATGAAATAATTACAATAAAATAATTAGAATGAGTTATTTAGATTTAATACAATAGAATAGTTAGTAATTAATAGAATGATTAGAATGAAATAATTACAATAAAATAATTAGAATGAGGTATTTAGATTTAATACAATAGAATAGTTAGTAATTAATAGAATGATTAGAATGAAATAATTACAATAGAATAATTAGAATGAGGTAATTAGAATTTATCTAAGAGTAGAATAATTAGAATGAGATCATTAGAATTAGTCTAATAATAGAAAAATTAGAATGACGTCATTAGAATTAGTAGAATAATTAGAATGAAAAAATTAGAATAAAATAGCACAAATAAACTAACTAGAATAGATATTAATCAAAATCGAAAACAAGCATTTAATGAACGTTTAGATGCCATTAAACCTTACAGCCTTACTCTAATTCAGTATTTATTACTACGTTCGAATTAATTCCTATCCACACGTGACACAGTGTAGCCCACGTGTTGCTCTTGCGTCAGATATATTTAACTATCCTGAAGCATACGTCATCAAAACGTCATCCTTATGATATCTCTATCCATGAAGAAATGAAATGCTTACCTCAGTTCCTTTAAGAAAGAACTTCACATTTCTGGAAAACGAAATTCAGGAAGCTAGATCTAATTTTGTTAAGATTTTGCCATAGATGTACGCA